>JAQIWH010007265.1:0-11687 GCA_034695005.1 Cryptops parisi
AGGAAGAAAAAAATTAACTTACAGATAATACTGGTAAAAGAGATGATGACAAATGCATTTCGTTTGAGCATTCAGTAGGTTGCAGTTCTCGTTTCTAAGGTCATTTCAGATGAGTTTCGATTAATCATATTTTTTGTTCTATTTTTCTTTTGTGTGTGTGTGTATGTATGTATGTATGTAGCGACACGACTCGATTAGAATGTGGTGTTGGAGAACAAAAGGAAGTACGTGTTCGTAAATGGAACGTTGAATTAGGTTGTGTTTTTTTTTCTCTTCATTTTATGACACGACTTCAGTTATATTTCTTTTTCTCGATTTTACCAGAAGATGAGACTTTCCATCAGAGGAAAGTGAAGTTTTTGGAAAATGATAAACCTTTTTGTGGAATGATTTTTTTTTCTGACATCGTTTCATGTTTTTTTCATCGGTTACACCGAGTTTAGAGAAGTTGCCCTTATCACTAACGCGCAATACATACCAAGTTGTATATCGATGCATCGAACGTAATAGGAGAGCCGTTGTATTATGAGAATATTATTATATCGAGTGACCATCAGTCAATGTATTTTTTTGCAATGCACGTTTTAAGTAGTTGAAATTGATCGATAACTTGGCTATTTCGAATCCTCAATAAGGAAATTGAATTTTGTTTGGATTTCGTTGTGCATTGATTTCCTAATGGTGTATTAATTTTAGTGGGGTTATTAAAATAAATTGGAAATAAGTTCACTTTGGAAATTATTTTCACTTTTAAATTATTTTAACCACAAAGGAAGTGAAGCGATTACGTGACCCCTTGATTAAACTCAAGAGTCATTACGCTCATTTTAATGGTCATTAGAGACTGGCTAATAAAGTACTATAGGATGGCATAAAACCCAAATCGTCACGTGTCCTACATTCTTGAAGCGTTACAACTTATGTTTTTTATATAAGATTGAAGGCCTGCTGTCACAGGTAATTTTTGGTGTGGCAAGCCAATCAATTTGTGAAAACTACTGCCATCAATTTTTGCCAAAAAGTTTTTATTGATTGAACAAGAAACTGGCGTCATAGTGGTTCACAAAGTGCTCGATGTGCTACACCAAAAATTACGTGTGACAGGGGACCATAAAACATAATATATAACCAAATATAAAACAACCTCGTATAAAAATGCATTCTTACATAATCATGTATTTTCATATAACGCTATTTCTTCGCATGACGTTGTTTCTGTTCATTTGTTGTATAAAATTATAATAAAAATCTCAATAAATTATTGTTATTTCATAACAAACATTTTTAACGGCAATTGAAGGACTCGGAGCAGTAACCGGTCAGCTCCACTTTTCGCCGAAAATATTTTTTTTTGAAATTGATACAATAGTTTCGAAATTCTGCGTCATTTCAAGCAAGAAACAGGCTAATCTGATGCTCAGATACCGAGATATTATCATAAATACCGCTGACAATTACTGTTGAGTGCAAAAGCCAAGTTAGCTTCACAGCTATCCTGCAGATCTTTATTATTTGTTGTGTACTGATTTTTAAACGAAAAACAAATCGTTCCGTTTCACACTTAATTTTAATGTAAAAATAAAATATATTACCAATAAATTTTGTTGTCAAATGTATTAATGATGTAATCTTTACATATCTAAATGGTTTATTTGAAATTTTTTGCATATCTTACTGTTCAAAACAGTTTTTTTGTCGATTACTGTAAAACTTTAAAAAGTGGAGCTTACGAGTTACTTTCCCGAGACTTCAACTGTTAACACTTTTTTAACTCGATTATTTTGTAAAAATACAGTATTTAATTTCCGTTGATTTTGCGATTTCGTATTAACATTTATTGAAACGCTTTATACGAGATTTAACAGAAATATACAAATTATTAAATTTGTCAATGGTCAACATTGTAATACCAAATATTTATACATTTCTTGATAATTGTTTTGATAGTTATGTACAAAAAAATTAGTTATTAAAACAAAAGATACTTTTGGGTTAGCTAATAGCCCTACTTGAGGGGATAACTTGCTTGTTCTTGGTTTATGGGTTTGAGGGCCACTTTAGGTTAGTTAAACAACGTATTAGATGTATGATTAATGAATTCAATGATCTATTAAGTATGTTTTCGTTTGTTTAACCAACCTAAACTGGCTTCAAACGCATAACTAAAGTATAAGTAAAGTAAGGCAACCAACTAACTCAAAAGTACCAAAAAATATGATATGTTTGATTACTTAAAAAATCATTTCAAAAACAAAAAATACCAAATATCTGTTTTAGAATAGACCGATTAATAAAATAAATACTCAGTACCATTTATTATTACCACATTTTTATCAATTTAATAGCCATTTCAAGTTAACGATCGTACAAGATCGTATTACGGATTTGGTGGTCCACAGATTAGACGTTAAATGCCTTTTTCCATTGTTCTCTTTTATGCATTGGATGCCGTTTATGGTAAGGATGTTGTCGGTACTTTGCGTCCAAAAACGCTTTCTAACGACCATTTATCCTTAGTGGCCCAATAGCTCTTAGAGTTTTATATACATACCTATTTTTCCGTTTCGTTTTTCTTTATTTTTCTTTTATTACCTAACTGTAAAAAATCGTCATTGCTTTTAAGTTACTGCCCATTGTCTCGCTAATAGTATTAGAAGCGTTAAAGGTTGTTTTGTTTTTATTTCCATTTAGAGTGTTAATGCTGTTTCTGTCACGAGAATGAGAAAACACAGGTAAGAAAAGAACCTCATTTACTAATCTATTTTTCAAGTTAAAGAAAGAAAGAAAATACCAAGTCATCTTATTCATATCTTAATTTAAATGATCGACATCGTAATTGATTTTAAAGATATATAAATGCTACATATATTATCAATATTTTTTTTGAGGGGGGGTAAATTGACAACATCAACTTTGATTTGCAATCAGTGGTATAACGTTTGTTATTCGTAATGTCCGTTTATTTGATAAAGTGAAATTTATATTATGTTAGTTGAATCGTGTTCGGCAGACGTGTTTTTGACATATTGGTGTATTATTACGATTGACGTATTGTTATCGATTTCATTTTGCGAATTAATTACCATTAATGTATCTGTATGTAACGGTGGCCGACCGAACATCAATTGCTAACGTTCTTAAAAGCGGAAATTACATCTATTATTGATGAATTCGATTTCGTTTTGGCCAATATTGTATACAATTTCACTTCCCCCCTCTTTGTGAGCGGGATTCTTTGTAATGCTAATTGTGGTTTAGAACAAGTTTACATTATTCATAAAGCTACAAATTGTAGAAATTTGTTTTAAAATTGTCATTTCCCGAAATAGATGATGTTCGATGAGGCTTTCCGTTTTTACAATTTGTAGATTCACTGATAAACATTTTTACTACTATCGATTTTCCAGATTTCTCGTGTTTGAATCTATATAAAAGACAAATCCCTAGACGCTTATCATAAAAATGCAGTTTATGAATGAAAAGATGACTTTTATTTTGGTAATATGCAACCTGTACAGGGTGCGCCATAAAGATTAAATCTCGTAAACGTGCACTGTTTAGTAGTACATCGATTTACAGTAATTCAAATCGTATCTAGTCATACCAATACATAAAAATAAGTGCCATAATAATATCTCGATAAGTACAAGATTTATCCGTGCGTTAAAAACAAAATTCGTACGGATCGTCGTCTGTGTATTTTTAAACATTCGTTGCTATTACACAATTAAATCCGTGAACAGTGCTGTTTTGATATTGCTTTGCTATTGGATGTGCCTGTTCGATTATTATTGGTTAATAGGAGCAGTTACTTGTTGGAACTGAAAAATTCGTACAGATGAGGTCTGCCTATGAATTATTTTACATTAAGGGAAGCACTTGTCCGAATTTGTGGTCCGAAGTTTCGAAAATTCGTACGGATGGTGTTTTTCGCACGAAAAATTCTAATTGTGAAACCAGCTTTAGATGTATGATTAATGCATCAGTAATGTTTAATTGTTTAAGTAATCTAACCTGGCTTCCAAACCCATACATAACCTAAGTACAAGTAGCGCCACAATTGAGGTCGGGCATCTAATCTAACCCCAAAGTACCTATCAATCGATTTCTTCTTTCCATAACTTCTATTAGAATTCTAGAATTCTAGCTTGGTTAAATTTTTTTTACATAAACCCTTAATCCGTGTTTCATTATTAAAATATTTTTATTATTATCGTGTATTTTCAAATGCTAACACAATTTCTTTATCCAGTTGATACCAATATCTTTAAATTATCTGCATTTTATTTGCATTATTATTTATCATTTTTATTTTAAATCTTACACATTGACCATTGTTTAAATAAAAATAACGAGCTGTACTGTCATCCGTGACTCTGCACGTGGACATTGTTTGACACTGATTCTTGCACGTGTTCAACACTTTACGCACGTGCACCTGTTACATGTGAATTATTGAACACGTGCAACGGAAACAGTGCATTGTTAGCACGTGCATCAATTATTGAAGCTGTCGTTAAGCACGCGCACTGTCATGTGCATTGTTCATCACATGCACGTGGTTAACACGCACGCTGGTCACGTAAATTTTTGACACATGTAGTTCATTGTTTAGCTGTTACACGTGCAAGTTACACGTGCAACATGATAAACTTGTAATAATGAGATGTTTCACGTGATTATTATTGTTTGAATTCATAACAGATGATACCTTTCATAGACCTCGATGTTGAACCTTAAAGATAATCACTTTGTGTAACGATTAGGAATATAAAAATTAAAACAGCATCCCAATTTGCGGAAGTGAGCCATTATAGAACGTATGCGCATAGAGTCAAAGATAATCATCGAAATAAACACCTTATCACTTTGTTCGGCTTGTTTCATGGGTGTATTAATAATACAAAGTTAATAGCTCCTCTATTCGAATAGCTTTCTTCTTTTGTATACAAAGTGTCACTTTAGGTGGTGTTGTTGTTTTTTTATTACCACTCTTGCATCCTCTTTTTGTCGATCTTGATCTCAGCACAAACGTAATTTATGTGACACCAGCTTATTGACTTAGATGCGCTTTCTACAAGAAATTGAAAAACAGGAACCGGTGAATATTTCAAAGGAAAAAAAAACAACAAATAATTTACTTTTTGCATCCGTTAAGATGATGGTTAATGCGTATTTTTTTTTATCACCCAACTCGACACTTATTATCACCATTTTTTCTTTCACTTTTCGTTTCTTTCGTTGACGGTGGTAAATAGGTAATTATTTCAGCTTTTACGATCGAATTTCCAGTCTAAAGCCAAACAGACGACTGGCTCTTCAAGTCGATAGAGTTAAAACCTCGTTTAATTAACGACATCCTCAATATTTAACAGTCGTCTCTCTCTCTCTCGCTTTCACACACAAACACTTTTCTCCCAGCTTAATTAGAGGTAAATTGCAATTCCATTTCAGAAAGAAATTTACACCCTTCATTAACACGAGTTCATAAAATAAATTTACCACCCACCACCAAACGATAATTTTTGTTTCTCTGTTTCATTTTTTTGTTGTTGTTAATTCACTCTTGTTGTTGTTTGTATGCTATTTGTAAATTGTCGTAGTTTCTATTTTTTAAATTGTTAGAATCCTTGCGGGAAGTCAAGAAGAAGGACATGTTTGGGGTTTTTTGACATTTTGACATTTTTTTTTTTGTTTTTTTTCCTCGAATAAATGACCTTTGAAATTAGTCTTATACATTAATCAACTAAGTGCTCGTGATTTATTTATTTTTTTTTTTGGAAACGTGAGGGAGGGGGGGGGTAATATTTTTAAGTTGTGATCATGAAAGCTGTTTCCATAGTTACAGTTTATCATAAATCAAGTTTTTCAAGTTTCTACTTTAAGCTAAACATTTTAGACAATAGATAGCACCACTGACTTGAGGAACTGAATCCGAATACGAAAATAAATTGTCTTTCAATAGGCGCACCAAGATGCACTCACTCTCATTGTATTTCGTGTTATGAAGACGAAATTTTCGCAAAAATTGTCCACAAAAATATTAATGAAATATGCAGCAACTTCCTTACAATAGTCCCTAAAATTGTTAGATTAAAATGTACTGAATAAAATATTGCTCAGCATAAAGTATATACATTTGAGTTGATTTTTTGTTCTAAAAAAATTTGTTTTTTCTGTCCTTTAGAACATAGGATGTTCTAAAAAACAGAGGGGCGCATTTCTTTCAGCATTGTGATGATAAAAAGTTGAACACAGTTTATCACATTTCTTACTATACAATGTAGTAATTTTTGTAAAGGATTCTAATTTGATATTTTTATAACTGTTAATAATTTAGCATTAAAAGTGTGAACATAATTTTCTGACACTTCATACTGGGTGATTCGTTATATCTGGAAAAACTTTGCAGGATGGTAGGGGGCACTAAAACAAACAAAAAAGGTTATATGAAACTACTGTATGTTTGGAATGCTTCTTTTATTAGTAACAAACCGTAGTTTGGTTGTAATGCAAATCCTGTTATCAACGACTTGTTGATAGTAGGAATTACATTACAACCGAAGGTACAAACTGCAGTCTGTAACTCGCAAACAAAGCATTTCCGGACATAGGTTCATAAGGAATCCTTTGTTTGTTTTGGCAAACAAAAGACTTCACTCTGTGAAGTTTTACCAGACAATAATGAATCTTTTTGTATCTCATATATTCATAACAATTTTTATGAAGTTGAAGAAGAACTATTTGGGTATATTTGTAGTAAAGTACTCACATTACGCTTATACAGGGAGTCAATCCATTTCAAGTGGTCCAAAAACGAATTAATTGGTTGCTGAACTGAACCATTTTTAAAAACATTGTGCAATATTTCCTCCATGTTGGCAGTACAAATTGACAATTATTTTAATTTTATGTTAATCTTCTTAGTGGTGGCGGTTATTTTTATTGTAGACCCTACGGCGTTTTTCTCATGTTTATAGCTTTCCGAAAAATGACATATTTCGGTTCTGGTTAGTCATAGAGACCTCTGGAACAAAACCTAATATTCTTAACATACCCTAAGCTACATTTCGTGTTCTAGATAATAATTGCCTATCTTAATTTTGTATGCTTGAAAATCACCCCCAAGTTGACAGTCCAATTTTAAAACATTCTAATTTGCAGACGTGTGTATTTGGGAAAGGGTACAAGTATCGGAGATAATTTTTTTATTGAAATTTCCTTTGTTATGGTACTTAATGTAAAAAAAGTTTGAACCCTGATACCTGTTCCGTCTTTGCTACAGAGCTCTTTCAATATACTAGTTTTCACATTTTTTGCAAGATTTAGACCCCTAATATCTCTGGTGAGAAAAATGATAAAAATTTGAATTTTTAACTTTCTAACACGATAAAGATGTACAGTATATAGCAGTAAACTTGTATACAAAGTTCAAGTTTGATATTTCACTACAGGCAGAAACTATTGTAGGCTCAAAATGTGAAAATAAATTTCATAGAAAAATCGTGTCATTACCCTACAGCTTACTATTATACAGGGCGTCTCGAAATTTGATTTACAAATTCAGAGGGGGAGTAGAACGGTTTGAATGGAGTAATCTTTCACTAATGAACGTATGTCCGGTAGTGCACGTGCTTGGAGACGTCAAATACAGGGTGTTTCACTTGCCAACGGTCCTTGCTTTTCCTTTATAACATTTCAAACTAATGGAGTAATGTGTCATAATAAAGTGAAATTTGAAACGGAAATACCGTATTGTATGAAAAGTACGATGATCTAATACCAAGTGTTGAAAGTGATAATCATTAGCAACAAGACATTAACATCAAGATCCCTCTCCATGATATGGAAGGTAGTCCACAGCCTCAATGTTTCGCTGAACATTTCGCAATTCACAAGAGTTCCTAGCTTGTTGCGCTACTCTTTCGGAATTGCAACAAAACATTCAGTGGGAGATTAAGGCCGTAACTCCCGATGTGTTGGTATACCTTCCATAGCATGGAGAGACGTGTGCAGGCATGTCTTGATGCTAATGACATGTATACAACACATATGAGATCATCTTGCTTCTCATACACGTTTTAATAGATATTAAGTCGTGTTTTTATTCGGTATTTGGTACTTATTTTCGTATTAATGATTTATGTGTCAAGTTTCATTAAATGAGATCCATTAGTATGAAAGTTGAGCAGGAAAAAGCACGGACCGAGAGTAGGCAAAACACTCTGCATTTGACGTCGCTTGGCGCGTGCACTGTGCACTTCCGGACATACTGTATGGTTATTGATAAAAGTAACTCCCTCGAGCCCTTCTCGTCCTCCTGTAAATTTGTGTATTAAATTTCATTACACCCTGTATAATAATAATAAACTGTATTGTAACTGTATTGTATGGCACGATTTTTTCTTGTAATCTGTTTTCACATTTTGTACCTGCAATATCTCTGCCTGTAGTAAAATATCAAACTTGAAATTTGTACACCAGCTTATTACCCTATATATATATTTATTGTTTTAAAAATTCAAATTGTTATCATTTTTTTCACCAGAGCTACTTGGGTCTAAAATTTACAAAAAACGTAAAAACTGGTATATTGAAGGAGCCCTGTAGCAAAGACAGAACAGGTATCAGGGTTCAAATTTATTTTTTTTACATAAAGTACGGTACTACAATAAAAAACTCGTACTTGCAATGAAAAATCAGCTTCGATACTTGTACCCTTTCTCAACTACCCACGTCTGAAATTTAGAAAAAAATTGAACATGTCAAGTTAAGGGTGATTTTCAGGCATTAAGAAATAAGATAGCTAATTATAATCTAGAACACGTAGCTTAGCATACGCCAAGAATAATAGGTTTTGTTTCAGAGCTCTATGACTAACCAGAATCGAGATACGTAATATTTTGCAAAGCTATAAACATGGGAAAAACGCCGTGTGGTCTAAAATGTCCTTAATAATGGCCGCCATTATTAAGGGGGTTAACATAAAATTAAAATAAACTTTGAGTATAAGCTCTTCAAAGTCTGTGAGAGGGTTTCTCTCAACAGCTGGGTCGATGTTTGTGTTGCGGCGGAGGATCGAACGAGATGACGGTCTGTGCTGCGTGAGCTTACCCACCGCGACCCCGGCGATTCGTCGGGATAAGTATAAGACTTGTGACGTATTTTTTTCCTAACTTAACCTGCATAATAAACCCATAACCAAGTACAAGCAAAAATTTATAAAAAATAATTGAAATTTATTATTTTTAATTTAATATATAATTGAATTTCACTAATATTTTTAATTTTAATGGAATTTTATGATTGAAAATAATAAAATAAAATTATGTATAATTGCCATTGCTTGCGCCACAGATGGTGATCTGTGGTGCAAGCAATGGCAGAAAGTAAGGTGCAAAAACATTTTTTGGGTTACCTAATTTATAAACTAAATTTGGTGCTGTGCATGCGATTTTTTTTTTCATAATAAAAAACCAAACAAACGTGTGGGCGTTTAGCGTTCAGCAAGGCCCATCTGATCAAGAAAGATGTAAGAAGGCCTTGCTGACCCCAGGGTCACCACGAGGAGGAACCCACATCGACCCCACCATTCACCACAACTCATTCACCAAAACTCATTCACACAACTAAGCATTTGAGCCGCCCTGAGATCGTTTAATTGGTTCTAGCTATCGCCTGCTTAGTAATCCACGTCGCAAATTCCCCAATTTTGGGAAGACGTGAATTATATTCCGGATTTTCCGGAAGACATTATTACGCTGAGGCTTTGGGACCATATTGTTGCTCATAATCTGGCTTTGGCAGATGGAAATGAAATGAATCTTAAACATGTCGTACGACATGTAGTGTTTCATCGAGTTTCACCTCCCATAAAGGTGGTAATACCGACCAGAGAACATTACATAGTAAAGGGCAAGTAATTTTTTTGGCAAAACTTGAACCATCTTTTGTGGAACCATAGTCCAATCCGTTATTTTTCGTGGACTGTAAGTTAATTCAACAGGTTCCATTTTTGATAGGGTGAGGATTAATTGCTTAGGGGAAATATATCAGACAAAGGTTGTTTGAAGGAAAACGTGTTTCCCAACCATCTGCCAGCAATATTCTGATTCTCTCTGAATCGCGATGGCTTTTTATTCTCAACTTTGTTTACAATTGCCTACAACAATACCATGGTAATCATAATTTTGTGTTGTATTACCTAGTCAACGTGGCAAACACCAATGTGGTGTTTATTCTTGTGTTTACATGTTTGCTAGGTGACACAACAATCCATTAGGTTGTAAATAAACTTTAGTATTCAGATGAGATTGCATCAAAATAATTTTGGCATTTCTTTGAAAACACGTACAGCAAAATTAAGATCTTTTTAATGAAATATCAGGAAGATCTTAATTCTCCAGCGACGGAACGCCTAAGTTTGCTACGGGCCTTCGGCAACGTGTTGTACAAAGTAAGCCGGTCCAACTACACTTTAACACGTGTTTTTTCTGTCACAAATAATGTGCCATTAAGGTTTCAAGCAAGTGCAATGTTATGTACTCGGCACATTTGTGAAGGAAAAATAACGCAATCCGATTAATCACGGTTACAATTGGAACCTAAAGAGGTCTAAAAACAAAACTCTGAGGCACATCATATTTAGAAGAAGTAAGTTATCTAGTTTCAACTCTTCTGAGGACAGGGATGACACGGTGCAGGTTTTTAGATTGTACAATAAATGCCAGTTTTAATACTAAAGGTAACGATTTATTGCACTGGGATAGCAAGGAAATGAGCAAAATCTTTGATGATATACTGTACAGAATTGTGTGCATTTTAAACCATTCGCTTAATTGCCCTAAAAATTTTCGAATGCCAATGTTTCTCAATTACCTGGATTCTGAATCGACTATTTGCAATGTAGGTGGATGGTGCAATTCAAATGATTATTTAGGTAGTTATTATGCTCCTCGTTGTATCTACCTAAAAACGTCGATGACTCGTTAGATTATACATGAAAATGTGATGAACATGGAGTCACACATAGCAGAAAGTATACTTTTCACACGTTACATATGTGACGTTTTATTCACTCCACTCTAGAGTAGTGAATGCGTGACCGCTTAATCAAAGTAGCCTAATTTGTTATACTCTTTATATTAACTTTATTTGTGAGTAAGTCATTTTCTACATACAAAAACAAAACTACTCAATGGATTTTGATGAATCAAATGTCTATGAATTTGTCTTAGAAACTCGAATAACAGTGGCTAATGGTATCAATGAAAACCCAATATGGTGGGCGGTACATGCCATATGTACATTATTCTTTAGACCCTCCTACAGGCTAAACGCCATTTTGTATATTGATGATTTAGGTATTCCAAAATTTGTCTTATTCTTGCGAGTGTCACTGTCTATATGAGACAAATGAAACTCCAATACGGCGGACGCTATATGCTAGTATACATACCTTTGCATACAAACAACACAACTTGATGGATTTTGTTGAACTAGTTGTCTATGGATTCGTCTTAGTGTAGCGAGTATCACTGTTTATATGCTGCTAAATGAAAATTATGGCGGACCCTATATGCCAATATATAAATAGTATGCTTAAAAAGAATTTTTAATGTACTTGTAATTACACATCCTATAAAGACACCAAGAAATTTAATATAAAGTTATTAAGTGATACCTAT
>JAQIWH010007266.1:0-11687 GCA_034695005.1 Cryptops parisi
ATTATATTATATTATATTATATTATATTATATTATAATATTATATTATATTATATTATATTATATTATATTACAACAGGTACCTTCAACGTTTCCTTAATTGCAGTTGAATGAACATCACATAATATCATGTCAGATCAATGCTGCTTTTACATTCAAAATATCCCCCATTTCTGTCAAGATTTCTGTTTGTTGTCAGAATAAAAGATCAGCATTCCTATTTTTTAAGATTAATTTAAATACATTAGCATGAAATGCATGGAAATTTATTACATACACCAGTTCAAAACTAATGGCATATGATGAAGGCATTGCAAGGTGTGAATTATAAAAATGTAAAATTAAACTTATTTAAGGATAATGTTACAGGTTCATATGGTTCAAGTGAGGTGATTGTGTTGCGTCACTGGGTGCTAAAACTATTCAAAGTTTAATATTTCCTTAGTTTGAATATTTTTAATACAAGAATATATCTTTTATTGCATTTCAATATACTTGAGTCTTGGTAGCTCAGATGGTTGGAGCATTTTGGTGTACAGTGATATCCTGCTATTCTTACAATTTGATATTTGTCCAACTAAATTTGACTTGCTATTCGTTTATTGCCTCGAAATTCATACCAATTTCGAGCATTATCTAGTTTAGAGAAACAGAAAAGAGGAAGAGAAAAAAGAACAGAAATGTTACCTGATGTTTTTATCGATGATGACTACTATTTCAAACAATACCCTTCCTCCTCCTCTACACCTTCCACTTGTGCCTTATGACTGTTACAGTACATTTATTGATTTTATAGTTTCATGTATGATTTTATGCATTAAGTACTGTATGCTATTATTTAGGTTTAAATAAACAACAATCATCAGGGGTCTGGAATGGATAAATCCAATTAATATTATTTCTTAGGGAAAAAATTGATTCGCTATTCGTACAAATCGCAACTCGAAACAACCCCCTGGAATGAATTGTGTACAAGTAATGGGGTTCCACTGTATATGAGAGGTTCTTGATTCGATTCTAGGCTAGGGCAAACAAATTTTAATTGTTGCTTCTCATTCAGAATTATTTACTTTCAAGTGCCAATGTATTATCAGCTTGGGGTGTAGTGCTCAATGTTCTTCTTTTAGAAGTTAATTGAAACCATGTCAAGAAAAAAGTATATCACTTTCTTATTTAATTCTGGTCATTCAAAGAATAATTACAATGCAATTGCCATGTGCATTTAAATTTTTCACTCAATGTGAGCAGACTGGTTTTCTAGTGAAGATCTTTTTGTATTGTTAATCATTAAATACGACTTACAATATCTCAAACATATATAATAAAAAGTGCCCGGATGGTTAGAGTGCTTTGGTGTAGCTCAGATGGTTGGGGCCTATGAACCAAAAAGGTATGGAAAATGCTGGTTTATTCAATTGAATCAGAGAACAGAGTTTAGTCAATTTGTATACATAATGTTATTTAAGATGCTTACTGTTTACATTCATGTTATGGAATCAGGGACTGACATACAGACCAAAGAATGTATATGGTCTTAGATTCTATATTGAAACGAAATTGTTTACTTTTATTAAAATTTTTAATTTGAGGTAGATAATATTTTCATTTTATTGCAGCTCACTATATAATAAGTGCGATTTTTCAAATGACTTCAACAAATAATGTAAATAAGTAACTTTAATGACCGAGTTATACTTCTTACAAGCATTCCATTTTCAAAAAGTTTGCAATTGCTATATGAATTTACATGTAACTTTCTGCAAAGAATTTCTGTAAAAGAAATAACACTGAATACCAAACATAATTTTGCTTATTTAAATTGTGATATTAAATGCGAGCTTACCTTTTTACCAAATAAAGTATGCAAACTTATTTTCGAGTGATGAAAATCTCGTTTGTATCGCTGACCATATGGGCTCTCTGAAACATTGTAACCGAGGTGTTTTAATTTACACGTTGAGAAGTTAAATAAATTAATGGGTAGGTTACATACCATTAGATAGTTCATCAGAATCATCAATTGGCTTTGCCAGGCAACAGGTGACTTCTACACCATTAACAACATGCGGACAGCAGAATTGTTGCTCTAATCCTAAAACTGTACATTTAGCACCTAATTGACACCCGATTTCCATGCAGTGACATTTTTCAGGAACTGTCTGTGGTGGACAAGAACCTAATTCTTGAAAAAGAAAAAAAAATGTCATGAATTTTTACTTGACGATGGGCAGTAAACTTTATCTCTAACTTTGCATCACCAGTTTCTGTTGGTGCATAAGGAGTAGTTGGATAGGTAAACGTATCTTTAACATGACAACATGTGATTGTTTCACCATACAATTCAGCTTTGCAACATTTTTGTCCCTCTGTCCCTGGAGTGGAGCATGCATGACCTTCCCTACAGCCAACTTCAACGCAGGCTGAAGGATATGGTTGTTTTGTTGTTGCTATAAACAATATTTAAACAAATGTATAATATCAACGTGAAATGTAAAGATTTGCTGCATTTTAAATTGAGTGTTATCAAACTTGGGCAAATGTGGTTTTTCTGCTGGCTATATAATGTGTACAGTAACTGTGTAATGTACATAAACAACATCTGGTTGTTTTCTTACCAATTTCTTTTTGGTTACTATTCACATGTATCGCACAGCATGTAACAATAACTGAATTTATTTCATGTTCGCAACAAGTAGATTCCTCGCAGCCATCCGTGGTACATGGGTATCCTTGGCGACATCCGATCTCCATACAGTGAAAATTTCCATCAATGGGGATTGGATACGTGGGACAATTACCTGTTGATTTGAAAATATTAGTGTAAACTTATTATTTAGGTTTTGTAAACTTTTTACTTTTTGCTATACTTAGATATGCTTGCATATAAAATTTGCTAACCATGATGTGTTGGCGGAGGTGGTGGGGGCGGAGGTGGTGGGGGCGGAGGAGGTGGAGGAGGCGGCGGTGGTGGTGGTGGGGGACGATGTGTTGGGTGTGGTTTTTGAGGCGTTGTAGGTGATGGTTTTGCTAAACAACAAGTGATACTGGCTTGGGCGATTGTATGAGGACAGCAACACTGATGCTCCAAACCCCTTGTAGAACATTTTTCTCCTGCTTGACATCCTAGCTCCATGCAGTGATATTTTTGAGGAATTGCTCGAGGTGGACAAAGTTGTACTAGAGAAAAGTTAGCAAAAAAAAAATACATTTGAACTATGCTGTTATCACAAAGAAAATCTTACCAGCAGTGAAAAATTCTTAAATAAAAAATGTTTTATTGTGTTGTCTGTGTAATCCCGTTTTCAACTCCACAAGGTTTAACTTCCCTCCTATAGAGGCTTTGCCAGGTAGAAAAGAGAGAGGAAACGAGGAAAGTATGAGAAAAAAAGTTCACCAGTGTCAATCGAATTTCCTTCTTTCTCTTCTACTTGACGAAGCCCCTATGAGGGAGACAAAACATTGTAGAGATGTAAAAAAAAAATGTACCCTCAGTAATGTAAAAAAAAATTCCTGTAATAATTTTTCACCGATGGTTAATTTTGATGACTATTTTTTTGTTCTAGTTTGTTTAGTTGGATATAAATGAAAGGAAATATGTTTGTTGGATTGTTGGAATAAATGAAGCAACACTGGATTATGACTAAATGGACCCTTGGCTATAACTTTCTAACTATGACTTGGTAGTCATGGTCTTTGATGTAATAATGCGAAACCTTGAAAGTTAATTCTAGGTCAATGGAAATAACACCATTGGATTGCCCCGGATGTTCTGATCATATTCCATATCACTATAATTGACTTATCTGCAATACTAGACAAGATATTGCCTTGTCTCACTTGAGAAGAAGTTCCTGTATAATTTAGCTATGATTTTAGATCAGCAATATGCTAATGTAACAGTGTTATTTTATATCAGTTATGATTGTAAATCATTGCATACCTGATGGAACATGTTTGCTAGGTATGTGTGTACCAGTCATTATTGGTCGTATCAGGCAGCATGACACCCTGCTTCCATGATGCGTGTGAGAACAACAAGTTTGCATTTCTAAGCCTTCAGTTTCACATTGGCGACCTACTGTGCATCCGATCTCCATACAATTATAACCAGCTGGAATTTCTTCTGCTGGACATTTTTCATCTATGACAACGTAACAAAGAACGAGTAGTATTACAAAAGATAGTTTACATTATTAAACTGCAATTTTTGAATTTTTTATATACTGTGCAGTGGCCTTCCAGTTGGATAGATATTGTTCCCTTCGTGTGACTCACATCCCTTGTGGTCTTTAGATTTACATGGTTTGGGTGGTTTACATCCATGTGTCCTGCAACCTGAACCTGTAAAAATATTGATGTGAAAAAAGATTTGGTTACAGAATATTGTTTCTCAATTCAGCACTTTTATAGACATTGTCTTGATAGTTAAGATTTGCAGTTTGTAATGTATCGGGCACCATACCAGTTCCTGGAGCAGTGGTTCTCAAACTTTCTCAGTTCACGATATCCTTTCTGTATCATGATTTTTCCACAACACCCAAAGAGGGAAAACGCCTCACAAATGCACGTGTTTACACAAATTAGAAACTTTTAATATAAATTTAGGCAATTTACTTTAAAAAACTGAAAACAGAATATCCTGGGTACCTCTGTCAGGTAGCTGCAACGGCCCAGGGCATCATGGCAAACAGTTTGGGAACCATTGACCCTTTTATTATAGCCTAGCATTAAGCTTTTCTAACTACCGAAGTGTGAAACTTAAAAAGTTATGTGTAAGCTGATATCCGAGATTGAGTGAGCTCACCTTTCATGCAAATTTAAAATAGTGCAATAAAGAAAACCACTTTATGCACAAAATTTGATATAATGTGACTTCCACAAAAGAAACTATTAAAGGCAGAATTTGAATCCGAAAAAGCAGTTGAAGAACCATCACTTAGTTGGTGGTTTATTACATTACTAAAATTGCCAATAAATTCATGTTTTATTATTTTGCTTGTAGGGCTTAAGCAGTATTTTAAAACTACACTTCAGTGGTTGTGGATTAGGCACTTAGAGAATGTATTTCTGTAAATTACATTTATGTCTATGGAAAATAGTTTTGAATTGAAAGATATCTTGAAGAGTCCTGAGTGCAATGAATTCATGATGCATCTCTCACATAAAATGTGACTGCACTATCATTCATTTACACATACAGGAAATAATTGATTTACGTTAGCTGCGTATTCGTAATGACAATTCAAGATGCTTGTTGTATGTCATAAAAGTTTGTGATCTGTGAAGTGGTGCACAAGTGTGACAATGGTTCTGCAGTTCCCCTGTTTTTGCCACTATGCACTACATTTAGTGCAAATGGTGGCATCAATTTGGAATTGTCTTTCCATTCTTTCCATTTATCAGAATTTGTTATACGAATGTGACAAATAAATTGATATCTAATTGCCTTTGATTGGATACTTTAAATTGATTTGCAACAAATCGCTTTCTTATGCTAGTGACTCAGTCCATAAGTTTACTAATATTTTTGCATGTAAAACATTTGCTATACTGGTTAATAATGTCAGAACAGATAATTACCATTCTAGATGAGGTTGTTGATGGCACCAATTTTATTTCTAAAGGTTAAAAAGTTTAATATTTTACCTGTTTCTTTTGAAACACCTGGTGTTGGACGATGTGGATATGTTACCAATGGAGTAGTTCGTCTGATTTCTGGAGCATGAGTTATTGGTGCTGGTGGTGGTGGTTCTTGTTTCACCAAACAGCAAGGCACAATTAAATTGTCAAGGATATGAGGACAACACGTATTGTTTGGAAACTGTGTTGAACGGCATGGATCGCCAACTTTGCAGCCGACTTCATAACAGTGCTGGTAATTCTTTAGGTATTTGACAAAACAGTAAACTCCTGATTCTTCATCCACTTCATAGGGTTCATCTGTTACCAATTCATTGCCTGCAAAGTGGTACAGTATCTCAAATGTTAGAATAAATATCTGGACTTATTTTATATAGTAAAAAATTTAAAGTATACCTAGGCTGGAATCTATTCTATCAGGTTCACAACATGTTTCCCCTGGATATTCCATTGATTCATAACACGTATGATATTCTAGTCCTGGTGTTCTGCACAGTTCACCGGGTATACAGCCTTGTCCCAAACAGTCAGTAATAGCTAGAGATAGATTTGACAATTTTTTCTCTTGAACTGGGCCACCTGACCTGTAATTTTTGATTTGTCAGGGCATGTGTGGTGAGTGGAGCAATTTGTGGACAACTGTGATACCAGCTTCTTGCCAACCATTTTTCATTGGTTGAAGTTATTATCACAGTTTCAAAAAATTGTCTGAGTTGCCTACTTAAAATTGTGCAACTCTGTGCTCTGTGCCTTTAGAAAATTTGATTTGTTTGGTATAAAGAATGGTCATAATAGATGTCATTGAGATTTTGAAAATTTATTTTTGCAGTTTCAACTACATACTGAAGTTGACATAAAAAACAAGTTAATAAATAAACAGTACAAGTTTATTTATTAACTTTTTTTTTTAATTTTAAGCAAATTAACCTTTATATGGTTGGGTGTAAAACTGTCAGGCAAGATCAGTTGATCTAATTTTTTTGCACGCTAATGTCAATGGGTGACAAATGATACCTTTTCAGGTATTTGGTGCACCCCTCAAACGGGAATTACATACTTACCGATGCAATTGTAAGGTCTTGTAAACAATTACAATATAAATTTTTGCTGAAGTTTTCTGTTTCTATTTTTTTTTAGTTCAAGCATTGTTGCTAGTTATACATCAACCTGAATTTATAGAGTTTGTGGTTTCTGGACCAATATAACTCAGGACAAAGACAATTTGACGTATTTAAAGTGAATAATCGATGCAAGATATTGAAATTTTTCCAGAGAAATTGTGTCTTGATTTCCCTGAACAAATGTCATGTCTGTTGAATTATTCAATAGTTTTAGCAGGGTGCATTGATTGACAGTGGAATGATTAGATAAATTAATGGAAAGTATCTATCATGATAAACTATAACTTTTTTTTTGTTTGTTTTTGAAAGAGTTATAAAAAGCGATGTAATATTATAGACTGTTTCTATTCATACAAACGACGAACTTCTGAATACTAGACATTATTGCTAATTTCTTGGCCATTAGATTTGTACAGCTCTCCCCTCATGTTTTACTTTGAACTTAGTGTCTCGATTTTTTTTTTTTTAGCATAATGTCTCACGAGCGCATTGTGACATTTGGAAAATGCTTTTATTTCTGATTTTTCTAAGATATGTAATATTTGGTGGCATAATAGCTTACATTCTCCTGTTCCTTCTGTAGGAGCTGTGGAAGTTGGATATTCTCTGGAATCGGATGGCTTCGTGTGGTTTCCTTCTAGGCATGGTGTTCGAACTTTTTGCTTCAAGCAGCACGTGATGTTGTTACCATTCAACGAATGCATGCAGCACATTCTTTTTCTCATCTCCTTTGTTTGACATGGTAAGCCTAATTTGCATCCTACTTCATAACAATGTTGACTTGGATCTAATGGTACAACTACTGATGGACAAATCTTAGAGGATCCTGAAACATTTTTCATTAAGTAAACTATATCATATACACACACCAGTAAATTTAAATTTGTATGAAAACAATACGTTGTCTTCTTAAAGTGGATATAAAAATCTCATATGAAGATATGACAAATTTACTCTGATAATTACCTTCTGGGTTGTTATCACAGGATCCATAAGTATAGCGAATAGTACTAAAAGCCGTTATTAAAAATTCATAAACCACAAGATTGTTCATGTTATGGCTCTGAAAGTGATGATTGAGAGCGATGATAAATGTCTATTTTATGCTTCATCAACGTTGGAATGATTGCATACTAAGCGTTCCTGCTTCTGCACACTGGTCTAGCTGATGATTTATTGCATTCATAAATGGTTTCCATAAAAGTTTCATGGCATTAATAAGATTCAGTAAGCACATAAAATCTTACATTGTTTATTCTTATTGAGCAGTAAAATTAGCAAAGTTTTAAATTACATCAATATAGTTTTAATTTAATCTTTTGCAATTAACATATTTGTACCACCGAAATGATAACAAATAACTTAGAGTTAGTTGTGTGACTTATAAAATTAGAAACAAAATTTGCCGACATAAAACATTTAATTAAAAAGTTTTAATTTTAATTAGTAATTAAAACAGGTAACTTGCACGGTATTTTTTAATGAAATTCACCAATATCCGTGTGATGTTTTGCTGAAGATTAAATTAATATGACTCCTGAAATGTTCTTAATTTAATTTAACATATTGATTACAATTTCTTGTAGACATTTTTGTTGTAAACAAGAAGTATGATCCAAGTAATATAAGTAACGGAGATACCACGCCTCTAGAATAAGACAAACAAAATATTTGGACATACATCAATTGCGTAGCTGGCTTATAAGCACTCCAATTGAATGAGAACTAAGTTGGGTTATAGGAAACTGTTATACAGAAATTTTAGTTTAATTAGGTTTCTAGCTAATTAAACTTTGTAATATGTAAACTAATATGCTTACTAATGCTTGCTATCACTTCTTTTATAGTACAAGTATATCCAGATTCAAGGATTATATCTTAACATTTCTCAAGAATATAAATGTCTGTAAAAGCCAAGATTAACATTAGAAATTCCTGTTCACAATTCTTGTTCACGAGACTTGCCACAACATAGAACTTCTCCCCACCACTGGGTGTAGCGACAACACACACCAGTTCTGCAATCTTTTGCTTCCCGACATTTTGTGCAAGGATCAATCGTGTAAAAGTGATATGGTGGACATAAGTCTGCAATAAAACAAGAATGATGATATAGACACGGTGTTTCAAGGTCTTGCTTATAAACTTCTAGGGCATGTAGGGGAGTCCAAAAGGAATAACTTTTTCTTATGCGAAAAGTTCCAGAAAAAATCTCATCACCTGATACAGACATCTGCTCTATATCATGTCTGTATCTGTGTGGTGAGCCAGACGCCCACAAAACATATGTGTAGGAACTCAATACAGACACATGCAATATTTTAGGTGTCTATATCACATGACAAGATATTTTCTGGAACTTTTGGGAAAAAGTTGTTTCTTTTGAACCCCCTACATGCCTTAGAAGTTTTGAAACAAGGCCTTGAAACAACCTGTATGTATACAGTAAAATATAAAAAATCAACTATTGATGTACAGCAATTCCCACACATGATGCTGTTTGATTAGCATCTTTTATATTTGCAATATAACGTGATTTTATTTTATGCCAAATGGCTGTTGTATGCTTAAAAATATCTAAGCTTATGATAGCGCTAAACTTTGTGCAATAAATTAATATGTTGGGCTGTGTCTGCATATGTTTAGTGATTCAAATTTTATTATATTTTTTTGGAAGTTCAGTACAGAGGCTATATAAAATTTTGCTTATCTCGTGTTAAATTGTTTGGTAATATACTGATTAGGTCTACTGTTATTTATGTTATGTTAGTTTTTGTTTAGTACTATTCAGGTTAACGCTCGAGATTTTCATTAATAAATTAACTTTACAGCACCAAGCGTGAACTTACTGAATATGCTTATTTCAACTTTACCTGGTATTTTAGTGGCGCTTTCTAGACCGTCAACTAATATTGAATAAAAATGGTTATTGATATCCTGTGATAGTTTTAAATTGTGGTAAGTTTTATGTACTGTACCTGCTGTGCTAGGTTTTATGTACTGTACCTGCTGTGCTGTTTGCTTTTTGAATGCAACAACTTATTAAATCTTGTTTGTCTACCAAAAACTGACAGCATTTTATGCCAGGCATGTCAGTGCATGGACTCCCAGGCTCACAGTTTATATTTAAACAGTCAGTAGTTCCTGATATTTCATACTCTTGACATTCAAACTTATCGAAACTATCTACAGGGTAACAAAAGAAATTTATTACTTGAAAGTAATAAATTGTATGAAGATTGAAATTTCAAAGTATTGTGTATAAACCTAAAGCTTCATCATCTTCATCATCTTCATTGCATTCCTCATCTATTGTGGAAAGAAACTAAATTTTGAGGCCTTCTGTCACATTCAATGTTTGGCAATTGAGCAATTTGTGATCAGTGTGACATCCGTTTCTTATAAACAGTTTCCAAAACAACCTAAATTTATTAAAATTGCCTATTTTGGACAATTTTCGATTTTAATCATCCCAGATCATGTGGTAGTTGAAATTGCAACTTTCCCAACGTTTGAAGTTTTGGAAACTGGTTTTCTTAAGAGCTATTGTCACAGTGGTTCACAAATTCCTGGACTTGCCACATCAAAAATTACATGTGACAAGGCCCTAATACAAGTTTAGAGAATAAAGAAAAGTTTTAACAAGAAAGTGGTGCAAAGTAACCCCAACAGTAAATACTGTGCATTCAGCACAATCATATAAAAATTTAATAGTACACTATTGCTGGTGGTTTAATTGTATTTGATTCAAATGTACCATCATCATCATAATGATCTCTTCGTCCCATTTTGTTGATCTCTGGTCGCAACAGACAGCAGTTTATTAGTACTTCGTCCCACATATAGGTACAGCACTTCTGATGTTGCAATACTCCTGTAGTGTGACAGTAATCACCTGCCATGCATCCTATTTCTAGACAGTGGTAGCGAGGAATAATCTTGAAACTTAGGCAGGTCTGATCTGTTCAATAAATACAAAGTTTCAATTTGTTGTTTGCCATAATTCAATTATAAATCATTCAACGAATAGTGCAAAAGAATTGAACCGTGCCTCTCAGACGAACATCAACGTTTGTTGGTTGTAATAAACGAATTTCTTTTGGTTTAATAACACAACATGTAGTCAATATTCCCTTGACCAAATGTCGACAGCATGATCGGTGGATCAGCCCAATGGTCTCACAGGGATTGTCTAACATGCATCCAATTTCTAAACAGTGAAAGTTTTTTGGAACTCGTTGAGGGGTACAGTTTTCATCTATCAAGAAAATTTTATGTATTGTTTTTATTACAGGCATTGTACAATAACAGATGACTGCTTTCACATTCTTAACCTCACTGAACTAATCTTGCTCACTCAGATGTGCAACAAGCTTTCAGAAATGCATTTTCAACCAAATGTTTATTACTACCCACCCACAACAACATTGGCACACATTGCCAAAGACATATGCTACAGTGGGGCTTCGTACAAGAAAATTGATGCATGCATGACCCTTGTTATGGGAAAGACTGGTTATATGAATAACACTTTACTCTGCCTAATTTGTGTAAAATTCCCCCGAGTATCATTCTGACATTGTTTTGTCTTGGTCCTCCAACGTAACCTGGTCTTTAAACACATTTTCTGAACTTTGCTTTAGATGCTGCTATTTGAGGACCTAAAGTGCTTGTTTACCAAATATTTATATATACAGGTAGGATGGATGCTAGCACCCGTGCATGGCACTGGGCTACTTCTAGTGAGTAATATAGTTATATAAAATATAAGGATTTTAAGCCTATACAAACAATGGACATTCATTCATTATCCATATGATTTACAAAGTGCAATCATATTCATCCCAGTCCAATGTTTTCTTATATATCAACTCCACTTTTAAGTTCAACAGTGAAGCATTTTCTTTCTTCTTTTCTTTAACTTTAG
>JAQIWH010007267.1:0-11686 GCA_034695005.1 Cryptops parisi
TGTTGGGTACATTAAAAGGATTTCGAAAGTCCACTATGGTTTTTCGTGGTGTGCAATGTTGGAATAATCTCTCAGTTGAATTAAGAGGTCGGGGTAAAGGCAGTTTCAACTCCCTTTGTAAAGAAAAACTATTGGATGGGCTTTTTTGATGGGTGGTTATTTAATATAAAAATAGTTTGTTTATCTTGTGTTCTTTTATTGTTTTTTTTCCTCCTCTTGTCGTATTGCATGTTTAAATTTTTGTTTTTTTTGTTCTTTATCACTAGCACTGTCTCGTAATCAAGGGTTTTTTTTATATATTAGTGTTTTTGCTTTTATTATATAATGGCAGTTTTATTTAAGCATACCGACCTATGGTTGTCTAGTGTGGCACTTTGTATTTTGTTTATTTTCACTGAGGTGAACACAAGCCCTGCTGGCTTAATTCATCTCTATGAATTGTCTGTGTATTTGGTGATGAAATGGAATGAATAAAAAAATCTTCTTGATCACATTAAAAAAATATATATATATATATATATACACACACACATATTTCATATTTATACACACACACACACACACACTTATATTGTTTTATAATCGTTATTAGTGAATTTTAGGTAGGGAATTAAAAGTTGGAGAAACATTGTATTGGGTTAGACCCAAGATGGCGTTTGTTTAAAAAGATGGTTAGACGCCTATTAGGATCTTGTAAAGAGCAGAAAAATGCTCACCCAGCAAGACACATCATTTATCAAGTCTCTTGACAAGAGTGCTGACAAAATACAGTAATTATTTTGCGCACAACCAACCAAAGGTATAGTAGTAGTAGTTGAAAAGGTTGGTTTTTTGTTGTTTTTTTTTGTTTATATATTTTTTGTTGTTAAGTAATGGTTGACTCAAGGTACAATTTGTCTCTGTTCTAAATGGTACCTTGTTGTCCACGCGTTGCTAATGTACAGGGTGGTCTTAAAATATCCAATAAAAACAACTGTGAAATAGTTTTGTGAAATATAATCTTGTTGGGTATATGAGAAATTACTGTTTTTAATTTTATTGATTATGTATTTATTGTGGTTTATAACAGTATTTATGATGATTTTTTTTCGTGTGGTTAAAAAGTTTTGTTATTTATGTGTTTTATTCGCCCTTTTGGGAAATTTTATATCTCGACACTGACAGCAATTTACTGATTAGTTCTTGGTTCATGTTGCTTAAATCTCTTATATATTGAAATTCACAAAAAATGAGAAAAAAAGGACAATTGCAGAAA
The DNA here is from genome assembly GCA_034695005.1 of Cryptops parisi. Lineage (NCBI taxonomy): Eukaryota > Metazoa > Arthropoda > Chilopoda > Scolopendromorpha > Cryptopidae > Cryptops > Cryptops parisi. The sequence goes on from JAQIWH010007267.1 coordinate 1,256, forward strand.
ATAAGACAAATCAGCATTTGCGCTACACGTGGCGTACACACTGTGTCAGTGAAACGGACAGGTGCAGAAGCTTTTCAGTCAATTGGTTCACAGAATCGCAGGATAGCGAAATTTTTATCGCCTATAACAATTTACTGGTGAACTTCTTCGCATAACAGCGAAATCGCGTATGTTGTATTCGTATAAATTTACACTTTCGAATTGTACGACTCTTTGTATTTTGTGAATTTAGAATGATAGTGGTAGTTTTCAATCGTTGCGTATCGTCATTTTCTTTCCGTTGATGTGTATTATTATTATTATTATTATTATTATTATTATTACTATTTAATAATTTTGTGTATTAATACATCGATTGTTTTTCTTATTTATATAAAAACTTACTTTTCTATTCAGAAGAGAGAAGGAGAAAAAAGTTATCGATGAAATAACCGGAAATTGGTTATTATTTTCTTGATTTCAATCTTTCGGATGTATACATTGTTTTTCGAACAGTTAGTTTAGCAATGTTTTATTTACCAAGTCGTAGTATTTATTTATATATCTTACAAAATTAATTATACATGCAACTTGTATAGGATTTTATAAACTTAGTACTGCATATATATATATACATATATTTTAAAAACTACAAGACTTGTATTCCATGTTTGGTTAAGAAACGAACTGGCGGAAAATAGCACAATGAGATTTGCACGTTTTCAGTGAATCGCTTCAAAACGAGCTATCTTCACTTGAATTCGCTATGTTTTGAAGGCAGTTGCTTGAAAACGTGTTTTTCGCACCGAGATCTGCACGTTTTTCGATGAATGGCTTCCACAAAAGCTGTAAAAGTATCGTGGCTTAAAAATAAATGCACCATATTTTATGCCATTTTCATCTTTTGCATAAATTATGTTAAAACATCTAATCTGACGTAATCGAGTGTGAAGATCTTTTAAGTTTATTAACGTTGACAAATTGGCTTTTAACGCTTGACAATTTGATCTTAAATACCTTTTTCTTGGCAACAACTTACATTATTTTTTAAAATTTATTAGATTTTTTTTTTTTGTACTTGTAATATGAAAACACCCTGTTGCTAAAATTAACATTTTAAATTAGCTTGCGTCTATTGTCGCAAGATGTTTTTAAGACCTTCTGACACAAGCAATCTTTGGTGTGGCAGTTCCAGCAATTTGTGGACAACTGTGACGATAACGTTTTGCTTAACCGATGAAAACTCATTGCAATTTATCATGTTGTCCACGAATTGCTCGAATTGCCACACCAAAAAATGTGTACGTCAATTGTGGATGCCTTTAGACACGAATAATATTTATATTTTATTAGTTTTATACCGATACAATATACATACAAGTGTTTTGTATGTTTTATTATGTACATACAAGTGTTTATTTTAATTTTTTAGCATCTATCTGAGTCTTCTGATTATTTAGTTAGACTATAAAATCATCCATACATACTGTACACGGTGAGTCAAATAGATGTTACTACTCTATTTTGTATTGAATTTAAGTGAGTACATCATTTTAACTCACCCTGTACAAGAAAGTGAAACACGAAAAATGCCATTTTACCCGTCAAAGTTTTTTCAATCAAATTCCATAAATTCCAATTGTTTTTCTGACGTCATACACACATCCGGGCGCGTTTCAGTATTTTTGTTGTTTGACTTAAAGCACGAAAACGCGCCGGGACGCGTGTATGACGTCAAAAAAATACTTGAAATTGATGGAATTTGATTGAAAACGTTTAACTTGTGATATGGGCTCTACAAGCAAATGTATAGGGTGAGTTGTCAAGAGGTTACCACTGCATTTTGTACTCAAGTTTTAAGTGAAAACATTATTTTGATTCATTCTGTATAACAAAGTGAAACAAATTGGACCGAAAGATGCTTACTCTTGCTTTACAAACAAATGTACAGGGTGAGTCACAAAGATGTTACCATCTGTATCTTGTATTGAATACAACTGGCGACGTGTTTTGTACCCACTCTGTATATTATTATTATGTATGTTTTTTTGTTTATCCATTGTGTATTTGGATGATAGGATATTTAAATCATTGATTACTGCGTTATTTTCCCAACGACGACGGTTTCGAATGTATCTCATCCCTTTTATAATTCACGATGTTGTCCAAAATGGTAATGTGTTCCAAGGAACGATTTTTAATTATTCCCCGACGAATGATGATAACCGTCAATTAGTTAAGCAACAGGTGTAGGATTTAGTAGCGTGTGTCGTTTTATCCGGGGGTATTTTTAATAAAATTCGAACGATTTTAATGAAGCTCGAAAGAGAGAGAGAGTCGCGTTATCATTCATCCTCATCAGCGTTTTGATTGGCAGATGAAGATAGACGTTCGAGAAAATGTCAAAACTTTTTTTTTCTCGTTCCTTGAAATGTAGCCCCGGTCATCGTCTGACCTTTGCAATTCTACTGATGACCATGTTGATGCTGATGATGATATTGGCGAATAGTAATAACAAACATCAACAACAAGTTGAGCTTTTAAAGGGAGTGAGGATATGTGGAGATTAGTAGTAGTATCGTTTTGCACACAGCTCATTGAGTAAGAGAGATAAAGTAAGACGATAAAATAACAACGTCTTCACTTTACTCTTGTCCAATACATATTCAATTAGGCGGTTGGTAGTCGTTGTTTGTCCAAGTAATGGAATGTTAGTATAAGGCAGTGACCGATTTTTTATTTTATTTTAGGGGTCTTTGCTTAGTCCGAATGGATATACAGTACAACTATTGGATACATTCGAATTACACGCTTATAGTTTGAAGTGTAAACAAGTACATTAAAATTATTTTAAGCTTACTCTTTACACACTGTCATATACTGTTATGTGTACATAGCCTGCATAATGCAAAAAAAAGTTGATTTCTGCATTTTTTGATTTCGGCAAAATTCGATTTTATGCGAATTAAAACTCTGCAATACATGATGCAAAAATTCATTTTTGATTTCTTCTGCAGGTTATTTTAATTTATGCGAATTAAAATAAATGTATGCAATCTTTGAGTGATTTCGCTATTTTATTTATTTATTTTATTTTGAACGGTTCATAAGGTCCAAAAAACAAGACAAGAAAACAAAATTTGCATAACTAACATACGCATAAGTATTCAAGTTATGCGTATAACTATTCAAGTTATGCATATAACTATTCAAGTTATGCGTATTTTGAATATTTACATCTTTGATTTATGCGAATTTTGATTCGTGCGAATTTAAATTTATGCGACCGTGAGTCATTCGATATTTGATTTATGCGAGTTTTGAATAATTCCATTTTCGATTTTTGCAATTTTCGATTTATTTAGTTATTTGTGCGATTTTTTTTTATTTACATTGGACTTATACTGTATTTTTATTTATGCGAAGGACTTATTATTTTTTTTTTTATTTAAGAACGTTCATCAAAGAACAACCGGACAAATACAAACATAAACATTATGCTATTGTCGTTTTATGCGTTTTTTTTTGGCATATTGAACTATACAGTATATTACACGTGTTATATTCTCATAAACGACTGTAGATGGCAGTATATATTCAATTCCAAGCTCACTCACTCCAAAAAAATCACAAGTGAAGCTAATATAAAGAGTATAAATATCATAGACCGAGTTCACGAACAGACCCCGAATTGGTATAGCTTGTATAGCGTACTTAATACACATTAAACTATTATGTTTCATTATTCATAGTAGTAGTATACCGTGTATAGTCACAGATATACCATACCCCACTAGAAAAGTAACAATACACAATAAACATATGGTCGAGTTGTATTGTATTGCGAATATCTAGGAAGCTGAATTTCGAACTTCTTATGTAAGTCGGGTCACGACCTTTTGGTGGGTTTCTTGGCATCTTAGTTTTTCTTATTCTTATATCTGTTTCCATTAACCCAAGAAAAACCTGTCTTAGAAGAAGTCGTATAAAGAGGCAATGGCCGACCTTGTCTCGGACGTCGTTTTTCGAGCTTGTCACATTTGAAAAATTGATGCAATTTTTTTTTTAAACCTCACCCCTTTCAAAGTATTTTTTTTATCATCAACATAACAACTGTACGGTGATGTACAAATTTAATTGCACGTGTATTTTTTTCCATTTTATAGGAATTTTGACGTGTGCTATTTTTTTCGATTAATCAGATTTTTACACAGAATGTAACTATCACATTAATCCTGGATTACTATATACTGTACTTACTTAGATCGGTGCGTGTGTAAGAGTCCAGGACGTATTTTTTGTTTACAAAACAACGCAACATGAAACTAAGCAATGTACGAATGTTGCGAAGTGACATGAGTTTAAACGATGAACGGTTGCGAAGTAACACTAGTCTAAGCAATGAGCTGTTGCAAAGCAAAATGACTCTAAACAAACAACGAATGTTCCGAATCTAAACACCGGAATGTAAACAAAGATGAGTATGAGAGGGTTAACTTACACGTCAGTATTATTATTATTATTATAATTGACCAGTATATAGCTAGTTACCTGTATAGTGTACTAACTGATACACCCGGGTGATTATTTAAATTATTTTTTTATAAAATGATGAGAAAAATTGAATTTTTATCACCGATGCTGATGGTGACGAATGGGCAGTAAATAGAAGGGGTCGCCTATACAGAGAGTGGTTAAAAAAATTCCGAAAAATTAAAATAAATAAATAAATAAATAAATAAATAAATAAACAAATAAATCAGTGTTTCGTTACGGGAACATTTTGATCTATTCTCGTATAAATAGAGTCATTTTGGAGTTCTTTGACTCACTTTTCAGCCATATATTATTAACAAGCTCAGTAGACAAAGGATTATTTCATTTATAATAAACTATAATATTTTTTATTCATTCATTTTTATAAGAACATTTTTTTTTAACTGGAACAAAGGGTTATTAATGAATATTTTTAATATTTTTTTATAATACAAAGAGAGAAAAAACAGTTTTTATCACAGATGCTGTTGTGATGATAATGTTGGTAATGATGACGATGCTGAAGGCTTGGGAGGAGTTGTCGTTGCTACAACTCACCTGTCCGCCATATGCAAATGAACTTAAGTGACGACCCCTGAACCTGCTCCGCCGCAGGCTTTTACAGCTTCTTCTGCGTCACCTTCTGCTTTCCCTTCATCATCATCATCATCATCATCACCAGCATCACCGTCATCATCAGAAGTCAAAGCCATCGTCTGCGTCGTCGTCTCCTCTCTCTCCCCCTCTTTTTTCTTCTCTGTTTTTTTTTAACAGAGTCTAAGATGGCGGTCGATGGTGATAGAGAGTGAAGAAGGGGTTGTCATTATTATATAAAAGTAGTGCTGCCAAGGAGCCACTTTTTTTTTCTAACTCACTCTGGTCATGCATAGATGCCTGATAAATTGAACTCGTAACAAAAAGGGGGTCGGGCGGAAGTTCCCCCTTCAGTCACATGACTCGGTTTAAAGGAGAGGGAAAAAAAATTCGAAGAAGCAGACGCTGAAAAAAGAAAGGGTTGCTGGTTCGAAACTCGACTGACAACCCTTCATCTTCTACCCTCGAGTCTAGGTTATAGGTATAAAAAAAATAATGTGTATATCACAAGAAAGATTGGGCTCATCTTTTTAAAATGTGTTTTTTTTTGTGTGTGTTTAATATGACGATTTTGTCTGGTTATAGTTAGTGGATGCTGAGGTTATGTTTTAACCCTATGGATGTTAAAGGCTTAAATGGTGGAAGAGCGAAACGTTTTGGGAGCGTTTCTGTCTGTAGCCACGAGCGCCACCGATCGTAGTGGAAAGCGAACGCGATTGAAAGACTGTCTAGCGATAGCGCGATTTCCTAACGAAAGATTCGGACTTGGAATTGATGCAAAATAACTGTCTTTTAATGAGTCGTTGAAACTCCAAAGCTCGACTTGAATGTATATCTTGAAGTTGATAGAGTATCTCAGACTGAACGAAACTAAGAAAAAAACTAAACTAAAAGAAATGACTAAATGAGTATGGACTAAAAAATGACTATGAACTAAATAAATGAACATGACGTTGTATTAAGAGTTGGAGTACATGATATAATATTGAGTCCAGTGTGACATGTATAAATTACATTTGGTTATGCATTCTTATACGGACTTATGATTGATCTAATGGGGAGTTCATTACTCTTCTTAGTGACAAACAAACAAATTTGTTAATTGAGTTTAGTCATTTTCTGGAGTAGAAAAATATAACGGGGTGAAACTGAAATTGCTGTATTGAAATTTTATAATGTGGAAGGTTTGTATTGAATTGAAGCTTTGATTGCATATGAAACTCGGTATAAAAAGTGCACTTTCTATTAGATATTTAGACTGCTACTGAACATATAGCCAATGTAAAAATACTGTTATAGTGAATTTTCCTAATCCCTTTGACATTAGATTGAATAACTGTTGGTTTTGATTTAACGCGATTTTTGTACAGTTATGTGATGTGAAAAAAAAAGTTATTTTGATTTATATTTTGTTGTTATAATTTGTCGTTTGTTGAAAATATCGTGTGTACACTGTACAGAGTACTGTACGGTTTTACCATACAGCGTTTTAAACATGTTGACGGAAAATATATATCAAATTAAAGCAGACCTTTGGATTGCATACACTAACGCAATATAAAATTACACATTGTAAACAAGTAGGTAACCGTGCTACAGCACTCGAGGATATCGTTCCCTTTGTTTACACTCGCGTTTGCATTGTTTTCCTTGTCTGCAAAACGTTTTTTCAATTGTCGTGAAAACATTATTCCACGGACAGAGAGAGACACTTGTCTTTAATATAGTTTATATTAGGTATATTAACGTATATTTAAAGTATTTTGGATATAATTGCTGCAATTGTTCTTTTTTTAATGAATTGTTTGTGTATTGTTGACGTTTCGACGTGTTTTTCATTCGTTCATAAGAAAAACATAAAAAGGGGGGGGGGGTTGCGATTTTTTAGGGGTTTCTTTACTCGTCCAGTGTAAGTGTACTACAAAAGTAAGGGGAGAGGGGGTTCAATATTCAAATCGAATCCGATCCCCATTGAAATGGCGCTACGTGTAGCCGAGGCGTAGCGCGAAGCAACACAAGCTCTCTTGCTCGCGTCCGGGAATCGTCACTTGCGCTGGGCACGTGGACTGAGCGCCGCCGCTTCCATATGCTCAGTATAGTAGCTCGGTACCTAGCGGTGCCAGGCCGAAGCAAGAGCTCAGCACTCAGCCTAGGCCTACGCTACCGTAGAAAACAGTATGCCGAATAGGAGTCGTGTTAGCAGTCGAAATGACTAGTATAGTTCCGACCAAAAAAAGTTGGTAGTTTGCGAGATAGCGTTTGGAAGAGGAGAGACCCGCGAGGGCGCGGTTCGTGGGTGGGGTCAGTGGTGGCCGATAAGGAAGTGATATCCGACTCCAACCTGACCTAACTAATCAGAAGCAGACGACGATGACGCTGTTGTTTGACGATGATGATGTCGACTCGCACAAAAGTGTAGCCGAAGAAGAAGCATCGATGTTGTATATTTCACTGCTCTTCCGATGTAATCGGATAAATAGCGCGAGTGTGCTTTTAGTATGTAAGACAGACGCACAGACAGAAGGTGGTGACGAAGCGCACTCCCGCGCCGCGTTGCCAAGCAAGATGCAGACGAAGAAGTAATTGTTAGTTAAAAAACAAACAAACAAACAAATCAACAACAACAAAAAATGAAAGACAAAAGCATTTTTTGAGGGGTAGAAGATTTGGTCGTGTTCACCGATATCTCAAAAGCTTTCGACTAGCATTGCATCCGGAGAATGTGATGTTGCGTTTTTTTTGTCTTCTGCCAAAAGATGCGAGCAGGTTTCAAGGTAAGGACGTGGCATTTATAAAACTTAAAATCTCTTTTTTGTGTTTATTTATATTTTTTTGTGTTTTTATTTATTTGTACTCTGTTGTCTGCTCTGTATATGTAGCCCTCGGATAGGCAAAGGACGTTCAGATAACCTAACATGTGTATTTTGTTTCGTTTGGGTCGGTTTTCACAACCATTTATTTTGGTACGAGATTTCGAAAAATAGTTTGATTTCTGATTTTTAAAGATATTATCTATAGTATGTATCGGCAAGTGTATCGCCGTTTATCGTATAAACTGAACATTGACCAATAGTCAATTGGTAAATTTCAGTGTACCGATTTTTTTTGTTGGTAACATAATGCAGTTGCAAAATCAAGTCGTTTGCTTCGATAGTGAGTCAATTGCGAATCAAAAACATCGTTTCATCATCACGGAATGTTGCCAAATTAAGCGGTTTTTTAGTTGTGTAAGGCTAAAAAAAATCATACACTTTTTGTAAGTTGTTTCGCATGCATCGTTTTTTGCACTGTACGTCAAACCATTGTCTAGCAATACCGATGATCGTAGTTGTGTAATGGTAAATGATATACAATTTTAGTGTATCTTGTAACATTTTTGTGAATCTTGAATTCACAAGTTTACAATCTTGTGTACATTGCTGTAATTCTAGCCCAGAAAACCGAGTCGTCGTTCTTCTTACATAACGGGGCGTAATTTTTCGTGTAATCATTTCATTTCGTGATAAATGCATTAAAAAACGCACCTTTCACTAACTCAGCATTTTGTACTAATTATTGTACTGTGCTTAGCGTTGAATAGCGTGCCGAACCTGGGTCCGAGTAATTAAACTATTAATCCCACATCCCACTATACACTACATATCGCTGCTACTACATTAACTTGACAATTAATTTTGTCATTTTTTTTCTCGCTCAACATCGGGAATTATACTGTTATTACTACGACTATTGTAGTATGACTATATTGCTATTGTACCATTACTATACTAGATGAACCACTATTACTTGTTGTATATATACCCCAGGTCGTAAAGAAGTAGAGCAGACGGCGCATCGTCGCCTTTACCGCCCTACATTTTCCCTCTCATTTTACGCTTGTCCCCCCTACATCACTTTTAACAACGACAAACCAAGTTGTAAACCAACCCTTTTTTTATATTCCACCTTTGCTATCACCTTAGGGTTTGAATAACACTGCAATAGGGAGAGAAAGTGACCGTCGTCGTAAGAAAGACAGAATGCAAAAAAGGAGCCATCAGTGTACCTCTTTTTTCTTCACGATATAACCTGGTAGTAGCAATTGAAATTGTAGTCAAACACCAGTAGCAATTGGGTTACACTACCGTGAAGCAAGTTACAATGAGTTTTATGTGTGTTCGATCACCACCGTTTATAAATGTTTACTTTAATGTATATATTTTTTCAATGCATATATATATATATATATAGAGTGGTAACGTTGAAAATGTGTTGTAATTTCACAAGCTATAGCGTGTTGTAATTTAAAACATGAAGCTAAGAAATTTCAATTGAAAACGTTTGTTTGCTGTCTTTATGACAGGTTAGCGTTAGCCCACATTATGGTTTTTCACAAGTTTAACGTAGATTGTAGATACAGTAAAATCTAGTTATCATAATCATGGATAATGTTATCATTGTCAGTTAGTCCCAAGACACTGTTTAATGCTTTATTTTCATTGTTTAGTGTTATCAGCCAGTTATTGTTATCAAATGGCACTGTGATCACAAAAACCAGATTTCACTGTATATAATAAATTAAACATTTTTTACAGCGAAGATATTGTATTAGAATTATTAATATTTTTAGTACGTTTTCTCCTTTTTAATGACACGTAACTTAACGTCACCCTTAGGCCCTAGGCAGGGTCCATTCGCAGTGGATCTATAACCATTTTGATACGTTTTAACAACGAAATTTATTGGTTGGCTCAAGTTGGAAGTTAGTTTAACGTTGAATTATTAAAAATAGTTAATAATAAAGACACGATTGTTAATTTTTGTTTCGAGTAGGCAGTGAAAAGCACGGCGTTGGCTGCTCATTTCTAGCCGAAGCCGAACGGTCGAATGCCGCTAGAGAAATCGCTCGATTTTCGTGGTTGGGCGTCACCGTACTAAATTTTATTTTTAATTTGTAGCTTATATTTGTGTTTTAATGAAATTATTTTAAATATGTTGTTGGTTGTGTTATTTTTTTCTTCATTGACGCCATTTTTTTAAATATATATATTTATTAGTTAGAGTGTTTTTATTTATAGCGCTTTGATAAAGGGTTAATGTCACGTGATCTTTTAGCGCTCTACGTGATGTTTACTCGACGTAAAAAAAATTTGCTGATTAGGTTTCACTCAAAAAAATTAATGTCTGGAATGTTAGGCTTATTGGCTCAGGTTTCACGATGTTATCTTTTATAAATATATATATATATATATATATATATATATATATATATATATTATTATTATTATACAGTGTAGTTTTTTTCGTGCGTTTCTTCGAAAAAAAAAAAATCTTGTTTATTCT
>JAQIWH010007268.1:0-11686 GCA_034695005.1 Cryptops parisi
ATACATACATACATACATACATACATACACACACGCTGTATGTATAGTATATAAAATTGATGCTGCAGAGTTTTGTTAATCATCCAAAACCTAGATTTCGAACTTTTTCACATCCAACAGAGCTAATGATGCTGAAAATAGAAAACTCGAGTTCCATAAATATGTAGGAAAGATAACCTAAGCTGAACTGAAACTAGCAAATGATTCGAAACAAGAAACCCGACAAAAGGCGACGAATTGAACCCCTTGCTGTTGGGTTTCATTAAGAAATCACGTGACAACGTCGATGTTAATTCGCCACAATTAGAAATCTCGGCAACTTGTAATTTTCTCTTCGTGGTTGACTGGTAAAGCTAATCCACCCAAAGCTAAAAGGTTCCTTTGCAAACTTGTGGTTACGCTAATTACAACTTGCAATGTATACAACATTTTAATTAATAAAGGTGTGAAAAGTGGAGAAAAAAATCAACAAAATAAAATTTAATTTTTATAAGAGATTTCTATAGATGAATTTTCTTTTTCTTTAAAGGATATATGTAGAAGTATAGATTACTAGCGGAACCTAACACGCTGCTGTTGATTAATGACCGTTTTCTATTATTTCATTCTTAGTTTAAAAAAGCAATAATTGAAACTATTCAAGTTCGGTGGTACCAGTACTCAAAATGCAACAACCGGATATCGACCACTATCAACCTAACAAAATACTTTGTTAGATAGGTGGTGCCATTTTGAAATGTATTAGTAAGATGCTTTTGGCTTTAGATGTTATTTTATTGGTTTCTTGAAATAGAATCATTGTTATTCGACAAACATGAATTATTTTGCAACGCTCAACATATGTATTTTTTAAATGTTCACATTGAATTGATAAGAATAGAAGACTAAAGCGTGATTTCATTATCGTCTGCTTCAGCACAATATCATTAATACAAAAACAATACACAGGAAAAGTTGCCCCATGGTGGAATAAAACCGAGCGAACATAATAAACCACCACACACATGACAAGCGAACCAATGGTGTGAATATGTCATAGTCCACAAAGAAATCGATGTTGAAAATGGGACGTCGAGACACACCAAAGATGAGAACGAAAGGGGTAATCTAATGGAAGAAGAAAAAAGATAAAAAGAAAAACAAAAAACACACCTACTTATTGACTCAAAACGCATGTGCTACGAGTGGAGTGAATCGACGTCACAGATGCTGACGTCATGAGGTTGGCAATAGCCTCGCTTTTGCTGTTTCCTCTTACTACTATAAATCGCGAGAGGTTGGATAGCACAACGGCAGTAGGATTATCGCCAACAAATGAGAACAAACTTCAGAATAAGCAAAAGAAAAATATATATATATATAAATAAATATATCGAACACACACGCGCAAAAAAATCGTCTACAAACATCGTTTAACCTACAAATCCAGCTCTGGAAATAAAACGCCTACTTGGACAATGTTACGAAGAAATCAGACGAAACCAAACTGGGATACGACAAGACCAACTTCGGACCAACCAAGCTGATGGGATGATGTTGTTGATTGCAAACGAGTTTTGTACACATTTCGATATTGAAACAAGAAGTATCAAAGAGTGGATCGATGAGTAACGAAGTTAGCAATACCATTGTTCACTTGAGAAAAATCTAAGGATTATGTTATCCACCGTCGTACCATCATCATCTTGGATGATTCATCAAGTGGACGAAACGAATGAAGATGACGATGAAGAGATTTTCTCACCACTCACGTTCGTACCAGAGTTGGATTTCAACAGTGTCAACGTATCCAACGTATCGTCGTCGTCGTCTGCTGTGGATGTTGTATCTGCGAGTAAAGAAAGTCTATTGCGAGAAGTGCGAATCGGTCTTTATGCGCTCATATTTATCCTGTCAGTCATCGGCAATTCTTTAGTCATCGTGACACTGGTGCAGAACAAAAGAATGAGAACTGTCACCAACGTGTTCCTGCTCAACTTGGCCGTGAGTGACTTGCTCCTTGGCGTTTTCTGCATGCCATTCACCCTCGTAGGAAGTTTGCTGAGAGAATTCATCTTTGGAGAAATCATGTGCAAGACGATACCCTACTTCCAAGGTATGGTTTCACAACTTTCAAAAAGTTCAATTTTAAACTTTTTTAATATATCTATTTTTTACTCTTTTGTTTTTTTTACTCGAAAACTACCGTTAATTCTATTGGCCATAATGTTTGCCGCCATATAATAATAAATAAAAAAAAATCAAGAAAAAAAATTAAATTTATTTATTTTTAAAGTGATTTTCTGTTGTTCTAGAGTCTAGAAAGTACAGTGGAATCCGGTTATTATAATCGCTTTGAGACGAGTGCTTTTTGATAACAATAACTGACTGAAACAATAGTTAAAAAAAATTGAACAGTGTTTTGAGACCCACTGATTATGATAACAATAGCCGATTAATAACATTATCCGTGATTATAATAACCAGATTCCATTGTATATATACAAATATATGCAATAAAATAACTCTAAATTGGTTGTTTGACAATGTAAAAGTAAACAAAAATGGTTATTGAGAAAACAAGAATCAAAGCAAATCATATTTTTTGTAAAAAATATGCAAAAAAAAACATTTCTGGTACTTTCCAGTTATAGCCAGGCCCAATCTAATGTTGCTATTTGTTTGTACTTATGGGTTTATTGTGCAGGTGAGATTAAGAAAATCAAAGAAACGTATTAAACGTATGATATTGTTTTGTTTTCCTAACCTAACCTGCACAATAAACTCATAATTAAGTACAAGCAAATAGCAACATTAGACTGGGCCTGGGCTATAACCGTAAAGTACCAAATTCCTAACTGAACTGCAACAAATATTTGTTGCATATTAACAATTTGTTAATATGATTGCCTTTTAAAATAGCGTAATTTTTGGATTAATATCTGTATAAATCTTATAACAAGTATTCATAATAACTAAATTTTCTTAGTAATTATTAAAGTTGAAAAATAGTAAGTAAAGCTGAAGAAAAAATTATTTTTGTCTTTGACTTGTAATCTAAACCATCATATAAATTTTTATTTAAAATCAAAATCAAAGATTTGGAAATAGTTTCAAATCAAATCATATTTTATTTTAAATCAAAAAATCAGATGAAATAATTTAAGTTTTCTTAAAATTGAAGGATAATCAAAGAGTTCCAGAAAATATACTGTTCTATCATGACGCAGTTACTTTGCCGCTTTATTCTACATTTTTAATGTAAAACAAGTACATTGTGGCTTAATTAACACAGTGTTAGTTAAGCCTAATTATGTTTAAAAATTTTGATATACTTTATAACTTTAATTTCACAATGTAATTTAATGTATTCATTTGTTTTATTATTTTTATTTTATTTTCATATAAGAATGACATATTTAAACCGACCCGTTTAAGATGTTTTCCGCTTGAGAAACTTTTATTGTTTTTATGAAAGTTGTTAAGCAAAACGATAAAATTGATGATGACATTTTAAACTCCCTACCCGTTTAAGTCGATCTATTTTCAGCTTATATTCTATGAAGAAGCTTATATTTTATGAAGAAAACGTTTTAAGCGAGGTTCTGCTGTATACCACTGTGGTATACTAAAACTTTCTTATAACGAGGGTATAATCTCCAATTGCATTCCACTGTACTAGGAAGGCTGGGAAATAAATATGTGGGGAAAAATATACGCGAGAAAATTGAGTTTGAAATTGTGCGTGATACAGAAAAGGAAAAATGGCAAAAAGATTTAATATACAGGGTGGCCCAAAAATATAATAAAAAAAAATGCTGTGGAAACAAGGTTGCGTCATTTTTTTTCTTGCACAAAATAACTTGTTCCAATTTTTTTGGCAGAATAAAAATAATTACATCGTTGACAGATTAACGTTATTTTAAAACGTCGAGTTGACAGCGTACAAGCAGCTTTTAATGTCGTTGAAAAAAACCTTGACAATATCTGGCTTGTATTTTAAATCTGTTATTTCCTAATTAACTTGGCATCATAAAAATTGACAGTCATGTTTATACTTTTTATATTAGCTTCACTTGTGAGTGAGTGAGTTTTCGAGAGCTAGAAATTGAACTTATACTGTCCATCTACAGTCGTTTATGAGAATATACTGTATAGTTCATAATTCAATGTTTATGAGAATATATTGTATAGTCCAATGTACCAAAAACCGCATAAAATAAAACCGCATAAGTCCTTTGCATAAATAAAAACTGCATAAGTCTAATGTCAAAAAAAATCGCATATATAAATAAATCAAAAATTGCAGAAATGAAAAAATAAAATTACTCATAACTCGCATAAATCAAATATCGAATTACTTAACGGTTGCATGAATTTTAAATTTGCATAAATCGAAGTTTGCATAAATCAAAATTTGCATAATCGAAACGTGCAGAAATAAAAATGAGATTATTTAAAACACGCATAAATTGAATATCGAATTGCATCAATTTTATTTCGCATAAATCGAAACATGCAGAAATCAAAAATTTTTTTTTTGCATTACGTATGTACATACAATATCCTAAATAATAAAACAATAAGAAACTCCATGTCGGTGCGTTTCTGGCGTGTCATTGGCTAAAAAACGTGTATCGTCATATGATTAGATATGGCACGGCATCACATGACACTCACATACCGTAAATGTCTTTTGCAACCCCGTCCCAAGGCGATCTTGCAAAGAAAGTGAGTCATTTAAAATGGTTTTCATGTTGTTGTTGTTGTTGTAGGATTCATTATTCCTACACGTAAATTAAATGTTGCGGAACAACATGAGATTGAACAATAAATTTCGTAATGAACACAAAAAACCTTTTCCGTCATTTTTAGCGGGCTATTTACTAGAATCTGTATATGACACTATATAAAGAGTATGTTCAAAAAGTAATTAAAAAATCCTACCTAACAAGTGTACATTAAATTGTTTGTCAAATTGCTTTTTAGCAAAATAGATTCTTCGTTCGATATCAAATTGATATGAATGCATCACCATAGTGAGTTCTGTTTACAAGTGAAATATTAAAATATACTTACTTTATGTTAAACTGCCAAATGGGATTCACAAAGCATTAACGGGTTCCTTCCTGATTTGCATTCTCGTTATAATCAAAGCTGCCGACAAGTCCTATCAAGCATAGTCATGATACGTTTGACACGAGGAATCTGATCCGATTAATCTTGACAGCCCTTTTTTTTCTCTAAACATACTCAAAGATGGTGATCATGTTTACTAACTAATAACATTTAAAAAAAAGAATGTCGTTATAAATTGCCCTCCAATTTAGAGTAACGTAGCAACAAGATTTCTCTTGTGGTTCCATTATTCTAAACGATTGAAATTAATAACGTGCCATTTTTTTCGAAAGAAAAATTATTGCAAAGTGGAAACAAACTTTATTGTGCGTTAAATTAAATTAAAATATAAAATAATTAAATTCAAAATAAATGAATTGTGAATAAGTGAAAAATTTATAGAAGAGAGCGAAACGTCTATATTACTGATGCAAATGCAATTTTTAGGCTATACTATAAACATCATTCACATATGTATAATCCAGACATTATATACAATGCCTAACCTAGTAACCAATGTATGAAATTAGCATAGGAATAGTTATGTTAAGAAAAAATGTAAGTTAAGGTTCCTTTTATACATAATCTTGGTTAATTTAGACTTAAATGTTTTTCTTAAAGCAAATGTTCTTAATTAATCTAAACTCAACTAATTTAAATAGTTCTATGCAAGATGTTATTTCATACTTTGCCAAAAGAGGTATTGTATACGATGCTTGAGTTATACATCTGTGACACGTGTTTGTTTTCGCCAAAATCAGAATTCAGTCAAATTGATAAACATATTCAAATTGTAAAAATGATATCTGACACCCTGTATAAATTTCAGAGTCCAATATCGACGTTTGAATGGAGTTAAAAGTTTTAATGGCAAAACTTTTATTATAGTATAACTTGCATGTCCTGTTAAATGACTATATAACTTCTTTTTTTAGATTAATGAGATTGCAACCTACTAAAAGTGACGATAACAACTAAATAAAAGGCGACAGTTATTGTCGAAAAGTACAAAATCCCACGTGCATTTTAACTTTTCCTTTCGTTTTTTAACGACGCGATAAAAATCCTGCGTTTCTCAACACGATTTAATATCAACATCTCGAGCTGTTGGTTCGCACCAAGTAATAAGTTGTATCATGTCATTTCTTTGGCAATGAAACCGAATCAATGTGTGTTGATGACAAGTGAAATAACCCAAAACTGTCATAACAAAGATATAATAAAATAATTTTAAAACAACCAATTATAATACACGCAATACTTTAAATAACAAGTACATTGCGGTTCATGAAAAATCGCTCTTGAAAAGGTGTGACACTTTTTCCGGTCCACCCATTTACCATTGACTACAACTTTCTAAATATGACTTGGTAGCTACGACTCATGGTTTTCGATGTGACAATGCGACTTCATTGAAAATTAATTCAAGGCCAATAAAACTAGCAACATTAGAAACGCCCCTTATACGCAAACAATGTTTGTCTCACACATTTCTTTCTCACATTTTTTGTTTTTATGATATTGGGGTGTCACGATAAACGAACTACCCTGTATAATCATGTACTTAAAAATTACACAATAATTTTTAACAATTAACTATTTTTAAATTGATATACAAGAAGTTCAAATTTAACCGGATTTTATTCTACATTAAACAGTGCAAATAAATCCGGTTTAAATTTGAACTCATATCGTTTATGAAAAAATATTTTTGCTTTCACATTCATATTGAGTTGCAATGCTTTTTTCATTCATCACTTCGCCTAATGAACATCATTGTATTTATTGAAAGAAACCCGGATTATGGTTTCACGTCGCGATTCTTGATAAACGGCAAATTCTATTACTAAAAAAAAAACAAAAAATCGATACATTTTTTTATTACGTGTATCGCATTTCTAAATGAATTAAATTTATAAATAAAAATCTTTATTATCCACTTTTTATATCCATCGTGTTTGAATGACGTTAATTTACTCGTAGCTTCATGGATGTTTTAATTAAGATTTAAATTTAATTATCAGGGGGACTGTCATGAAATTTACAACACTTTTTAAAGTGAGTCCTTTTTTTTAACTATGTTAATTGAATAAACCAATGCCAATCAATGTTGTTAGAAATTTTAAAAACAAAAGTGCTACTTTGGAATCAGGAAAATGAAGCTATAAAGCTCAGGTCCATTTGAACGTAAAAACGTTAAATCGATAGAATCGACTGAAGATAACACTATCGATTTCTGGTTAATGGACTAAAGCGAGAAATACAGAAAAGAGCTAAATTAGTTTTCAAATTTTCGTTTAACGAGAGTGGTTCCGGATGGGAATTTGTGTAATTTTGTCCATGTTTTGATTTTTCAATTTGTTTTTTATGTCAATTTCACTTTACGAAAATGCAGAAACAAACAAGTTTCTATTTGTTTTGTGTGAAAATGCAAACGTCGATCCAATTTGAGAAAGAAGTTTTAAACCTCTTTTTCTTTATTTTTTTATGCTTAAATATATAGATATATATATTTTCTCATTTATTTAACTTTGGATAGTGGTGAAAGATGGATGGATTGTCAGCGAATTGCAAGTGAAGTTGGTGAATGATTGCTACAGTATTGTGGTTGAATTGGATTCGGAATTTGTCGATTGCAAACGTCCTATAGAGCTGAACTGATTCTTTTACAGAAGCAAAAATTCGAAGAAAAAAAAATACAAAGTTACGTGATTTGTTTTTTTTTAGATTACATATACAAGATGACACATTTTATTGAATAAGAAAATCAATGTAAATAATGGTCTTCTGAATTTGATTAAACTGTGTACAGTGGAATCCGATTATTGTGATCATTTTGGGACTAGTGCTTCTTGATAACAATAGCCGGCTGATAACATTATCCGTTATTATAATAAAAAGGGTTCCACTGTATGTTACCCGCAATGTATACAATCTAGGCATTTCATACAATGTCTAGCTTTTATAAGGTAAAGTATCAAATAAAAATTTCTATGTAACTGTTTCGGTTAAGTTTAGGTAAGTTAACTTTAAACCTAACCTACACTATAGTACTGCATAACTACTGTATTACATAGCTAATTTCGTATATTGCCTAAACTTGAGATTTTATAGAATGCCTCGATTAAGTACACTGTTGGTATATACATGTAGACATACATATACGTGAATTGTAGAATGTTCGTAAACCGAGAGCTGCCAGTTAACTTTGTCTAGTCTACAAACCTGACATACAGTAGTGTGTAATAGATCCCCAAGATGCTTTAAGGTCAACATGTTATTACAATGAGTCAATTTAAACTGCACTTTCAATTTGCCATTAAGCAAAACCAAATGTCATCCAAACATATCAAACATTTACGCTCACCTTTATACTTCACATCAACACGCATTAAACATTCATGCTCACTTGTTTTTTAGCAAGACAAACGCAAACCCAGTCGTATGAAACATGACATAATTAATATTAAAATCCCATGTTACTGGATTCGTAATCTGATTTGTCACGTTAATCCCTTTTATCGAACACAACCGATTCGAATGCAATTTGTTGGTTTACAAGCAGAATAGCGTGGTTAACTGTTTATTTAAATGGTGAATCCACTTTGAAATTATAAATTATATTACAACTACAGACAAAAGATGTTATTGTTATTTGATTTCATTTGTAACCAACCAAAGGATAAACATCCTATTTCGTCCTCTTATTTTCTTTTCCCTGTGATAAAATGGTAGCAGATGGTGGTTATTACCGAAAAGTAACATTTTGAGCATTTATCGTTGAAAGCTGTAAAATTTAAGCACTAAACAAAGGGGTGCATAATAAAAAAAATGAACAATAACCTTGATAACAGCGAATTTTTGTTCTGTTCTGTTTGTTTGTTTTTAAATATGGAACATGCATTTTAAACGAGTGAAAAATAGAAACGCGACGACGATAAAGTTGACTTATCTCAACATCTGTTGTTGAAGTTTTATTCCTTTAGTCTACATTAGTGGCTATGAATTATAAAATAATATTCTCACATAAAAGATTGTGGTTTGAGGTACCAGTGAAAAACTTAATTCACCGTGTCATTGCTTCGCGACAGTTTTAACTTGACGTGTCCAAATGTCACTAAAAGTCTATCATGTTTTCAGATGTTGAAATATTAACAAAGTGAATAATTCATAATTAAATGCAATGCGGTATATATATTATATATATAATAAAGCGTACTGTACATTAAAGGAAAAAAAGTTAAAACTACGTCCAAAATACATAATTTCTTTCCTTATAACTTCGTCATAAAGACTGTTTTTTAAAAATATAATACTACAATTCTGTGTATTAATATCCTCATTGTACGAGGGTACCAAAATATTTATATTTTTGCACTTTAATTTGTTTTCAACTTCATCGAAATGTTATCGGGTCCTATTGATTATGAAGTTAATAAGTTTTTAGCTATTAACAGTCATGAATGTAATTTTGATTTGCTCTTTGCACACAATTAATGCAAATGTTTACAGTTAATATGCCATTGTTGTATTTATTTAAAAATATGCATTTAATGGATAAAGGTACAACACGATAATAACGTATATTACGTATATTAATATACTATACGTAAATGTACGCTTTAATACTGTATGTATACGTAAGTGTAATGTACTGTATATATAAATATTATATCTGTATATATATATATAATCATGAATATGAAACGTGGGCATGTTAATGTATAATTACACTCTATATATACGTATACTAGGTTTGTACACGATTATAAATATGCATGTTTATAAAGGTGCAATATACATACATAAACATATTTTATTTATTTATTATTTCGATCGGAATGATCAATAGTACCATTTACAACAAAAACACAAAACTGAAACAAAAGGGAAAAGGGACAAAATTGAAAATATACAATATTTACAAACTACATATAACTGAACAGAGCAAATCATAGGACACTAATGCATAGGAACAAACAATAACGGGCCAAGTTTAACCATGGGTAGACAAAATCACAGTAAACATATGTGGTTATAAAGTATATGACTCACCCTGTATATTCTACAGCTATACAGGGTGAGTCAAAAGTATGGTACCATGATAATATTCGAAAAGTTATTATCATGAAAACGTTGACTTTTAGATATACTAGCACCTGCCACCTACATAGAGCTCTTTACAAATGACGGTATTTTCATTCACCTTGCATTGTTACAAATCATAAACTGCATGGTTGCAACTATGAGTCGTGGCTACCAAGTCATATTTACAAAGTCGTAGCCAAGGGTCCATTTAGTCAGAATCCACTGTGATTTTATTTATTTTCAACAATGCAACCGAAATAAAGCATTAAAACAACAGACCTCCTAGAAGCATATAGTAGATCATCTGTGTAGTGTAGGATAGTGATACTTGGTAGCTCTACGACACTTAGCTTCCAATGTAACAATGTGAATTTCAATTTGTAACAATGCAAGGTCGATGGAAATAACACCATTGTAAAGAGCCGTATGAAGGTGCTATTATATCTAAAACTCAACATTTTCATCATAATAGTCTTTCGAATAGGTATCCATGAAACCGTAAATTTGACTCACCCTGTATATAAGCTACAGTATATACTGACTGTATGCTCGTACAGGCACGTGCCAACACACAAATACTTAAATGTTAAAAGTGAAGGATATGGGTCATTAAGTTCAACAGTGAAATTCCAACAAATTCAATTTGTAACCTTTAAGATGACGGAAATTTGTTATCAGACCCGATTCAGAAGTTTCCAAAAGATTTTCCTTTTCGATGTTAAATGAAGGAAAAAAATCAAGATTTTGTACGAATGTTCCGGACAGCTACACAAAATTGAAAAAAAAATATAAGATTTTGCACGAATATTTTATAAAATGTATGAATTGTATGCTAACATAGTTGACAACTGACAATTTTATCTGAAAGAGCATAGAGTTTATACAAGATCAAGTAAGGTAGGCCCTACACTGAAAATTATTTTTAGGCATACTCTTTATATACCATACTGTCATATACAGATATACTGTGTGTACCGTGGACATACATATTGCAAAATTCAATTTTTTGATTTCTGCATGTTTCCATTTATGCGAATTTATATTTATGCGATCGTTGAGTAATTCGATATTTTATTTATGCAAGTTTTGAGTAATTCAATAGTTGATTTAAGCGAGTTTTGAGTAATTTCATTTTTAATTTCTGCAATTTTTGATTTATTTAAAGCATTTATACTTTATACATATATGCGATTTTTTTATATTGAACTTGAGAATTTTTTATTTATGCGGTGGACTTATGCGGTAATTGTTTTAAGAGTTTTTGTATAAAAACGTATACAAAAATGTATGCAATATATTCTCAAACGTCTGTAGATGGCAAAATAAGTTCAATTCTCAGCTCACTCAGTCACAAGTGAATCCCAGCTCGCTCACTCACAAGCTCACTCAGTCACAAGCGAACCTTGTGAATGAACCTAAGTTGATAATCTACTATATAATAGTCTCCCAGGATTAATAAATGACGTATCCTGTCATCAGTCGTCGGTCATCATCGGTCATC
>JAQIWH010007269.1:0-11684 GCA_034695005.1 Cryptops parisi
ATATAAGCTTGTTTACCTCTGGTTCACTGGCTCAATTCAAAGTCAAAGTCAATTAAACAGTTTTTCAATGTTGTCACTAGATGACGCCAGGTGCTCATCGTACATTCTCTCTCTTATTATATACATAAGCTGTAGCCACGGCTCCGCCCGCGTTGAAACGTGGTAGTAGGTCACTGCACATAGCTTTTCAGACTTTTGTGTCCAGCTCTTACCTTTGTGGGGATAAACAGAAATGGTGGAAAGCTTTGGTTTCAGGCAGAAAAAAAAGTAGTTGAACTACATAATCTTTTTGGGGCTATAAAGTTGAGCTCACCCCGTGCCCCTCGATGGAAGGATGGTGTTTTATCTTTCTGCTCACCCCTATATTATGTAACGTGATGATAAGTAGCCTATAATAGAATTTGTTAACCAATCAACACATAGAACAAAACTACATCAAAATTGGTTCAGTGGTTCTCAAGTTATAAACAACCATACACAATGCAGAATTTATAATGCATATTTTATAATAGGTGGAGAAGAGAAGAGATAATAATACATAAAATGTAATATATACATAATACATGGCTGTATTATAACTTTACATAGATACATGGAGATGGATGTGAAGTTTACATTGTTTATAGTAATATTTATTATATATATATATATTTCAACTACAATATAAGGCATTTATATTTTGTAGATTTTCATTTTTTTATTTCATTATTTCATATTTATTTTTAGTGAATTATTTTAAAATACCTGGCTGTAATTTATAAGTAATTTTCACTTTGAAAGTTGAAAAGAGATTTTTCCTTTAAAAAATAAGTTTGCAAAGTCGACATTACATTGAACAAGATTTGGAAAAGTTTGTGAAATATTATCAGGTTTGAGATAAAAACTGTCTGTGCGACAGTTTTTATCTTTTGCAGTGAAGAAGCCCTTACAAGCTTCGTTCGAACAAACACCCTATTTCTTTTGTAACCCAATCCATGATTCATTTTATAAAAAAAAATATTTTATTTACTAGTTTTTTTTTAGGTATAAATATTTTTGTTTTGATATTTTGATAAAATAATTGCTTGACACAGTTACGCAAGTTTATGTTTTGTTTTTAATAATATAATATAGATTTCCTGTGCTTTGAAGGGACTAAGAAAGTGAACAATAATAATAATATACAGGGTAGACCATAATTGTATATACGATCTTTACACAGGCCGTTTTTTAAAATAGTATATTTAATTATTCCCCACCCTGTATATAATAATGGAATTATTTAATTATAATATATATATATATATGGTCTATGATGTACTTTACTGATAATAAAATATTTTATTAGTAAAATAAATTGAAAAATAATTGCTAATTGTTTAATATACTACTTTTATCACTACATTAGTTAATCTGTATTTTGATAGTAGCGAGAGGATTACATTGAGTGATCTTCACGATTTGTCTGATAACTAGTATAACGATAACTATTATTAGCTGCAATCGTTAACTAGGTTATTTAGATAACTACACAGGATAACTGAAAACCAGATTACTGAAAACCAAATCTGAAAACAGAAACAGAAACAAAATTAAATCACTTTCAGTAAATAGTTGTCACTTTCTGCCGTTCGATGGCGCCATGGGTTCTAACGTGTGGGCGTAGGAGGGTTGGTCAAAACTTTCCGGTTATTGTAATCACAGATAATGCTATCAAACGGCTCCAATTGTTTAATATTTTATATACATGTTATCAGCCGGTTATTGTTATCAGAAAGTACTATTATAGTTCCAAAGTGATCATAATAACCAGATTCCACTGTAATTACTTTTTGGTTCTGATTTTCCGGAGACTTTTTGACCTACTCTCGTACATGGGTTCTTTATAACATTTTTTATATTACTATTTTTTCTATTAATAAAACATTAAGCAGATTTGTTTGTGTATTTTTAGATGTTACTGTATTATATCAATATATTTTTTTATAAGAGTATAGTTAATTAACACTATTACAAAAGAAACGTGTACACAGTAAATGGTTTTAAAACGGTCACAAGTTGGTAATTCACAAAAATTTTGTAAAAATTTTATGCAATATCACAGAATTGGCAACATCCAAAAAAGTAGTTAATGGCTAAATTTGAAACTGTAGTAGTATGTGAATTGTAACTAGTAATAGTAAAAATAGCTCAGTAGGCTTAAAAAGAATGGCTTTGTTTAGTTTGGTCATCGTTTTGGGTTTTTCGTTTTGATCATTTGGATGGCTGGACGTTGGTGTAGTCTTGTCATCAAAAATCTTTGGTGATGTAATGGGTTCAGTCTTTGGTGTAATGTTAGTATTGGTCGAAGATACTTCGGTACTCGAGTATAAGTATGTGCTCGTAACAGTGTCCTGTTGACTTCTGAGATCTTCATCTTTGTCCTCAAGAGAGTCTATGGATTGCATCGTTGTTGTTGGTGATGGTGGTGGTGGTGGTGGTGGTGGTGGGGATGGTGGTGATGGTGGTGATGGTGGTGATGGTGGTGGTGGTGTGGTTATTGGTGTTTTTGTGGTTTGATCATTTTCGGTAACATCCGAGAAGTCTTGGTCTGTTGGTGAAGTTTCTTCGCCGTTCACTACAAGAAGATTCAATAATAATCGTATACTAATAAAAATCATTATTCAATAATAATCGATTATTCAATATCGTATAATGCAAGGTGATGATAAAAAATGTTTGAATCTTGTCGATCAGCTGCTTGTATTTTGATTGCTAAAACCCGATGTTAAATTATTTGGCGGCCTGCGGCGGCTGAATGGAACGATTCTCTCGTTGGCGTAATTCTCTTTTATCGTAGTTATAACAAGTAAATCGGCGTTTTAGCAATGCACATTGACAGTCAGATATCTGACAAAGGACCAAAAGCTTAGATGAAAAAAAGAGTAACTTACAACATGCTGGTCCTGGACAAAGTATTTGACATTGACAGTTTTTGTCGTTGAGTACGTAACCCTTATCACACGTTTGTCCATCGCAACATAAGGTGGATGTATCCGTTACGTTGTCTATTGAACCTGAAGATAATTTAGTTGTCAGAAATTTCAAGTAAAACTTGACATACATTTTTATAATCGACTGAAGGGCAATATAATGATAAGCCACACTATATTATTTTATTTTTCCAGAAATTATGTTTTTACATCAAACTGTCCCTGTCTCTAGATTGTTACTTTACCACTTTCTGGATTTTCCAGAAAATGGTAAATCCAGAATATTTTCCAGAAAAATGGAAAATCGCCTTGTTGCTAAGTATGTTACTGTATGGGAGTTTCTAACCAGAAAAAAATGGTTCTCCTGAACAATTTAAAAAAAAAAAGTGGCTTATCATTGTTTTGCTCAATTCAAAATTGACATGTAATATCTTACTGCATTTTTTACACATCTTCCTGCAGTAAATGTCGCTAACTTTGAATTCTTCTAAACTACAACTGTGCACATTAGGCCATCCGGGATCATCTCCGCATAAATTATGATCATCCGTACATGGACCTTAAAAATAATTTTTTTGATCTTGAAATTTTACAATTTTTTTTTTGTTGTTTGTAAAATTTCAAAATGAACAAAAAACCCATTGCAGATACTTACGAGAACAATCTAACGAATCCCAACCTTTCTTACAAAGGCAACGGCAATACTTTGATGTTAGAAGTGCGCAATTATGACATTTTAGATGACATGCTTTAAAGGTATTAAACGATCAGTTATGGATATATGTTTTTAAAAATATGTAAGTGATGTTCAATTGTTTTTGTTTTATTTCAAATTAGTAGTTTTACAAGAATAGAGAAAAGTGTACAATGGAGAAAAAACGAGTTGGAGTAATTAGAAGATTTCATTGGAAGAATGCGAAATGATAATAATAAGATAGAGCTGCAAAGAAAATGACGGTGAACTTACAGCAGTCGAGATTGAGTTGCTTGCATTCGTTACTGCTTACTGAAAAGAATAATTATTTTTTATAGTTCATTTTACGAATTCTTTGTTTGAAAGGAAAAAGGTTGTACACAGTTTGTATTTTACCACAAGTTTTATTGAAACATAGACCACCGTCGGATTTGGAACGACACTGTGAACATGGTTGTCCGGCTGAGAAGGGTTGAACTTCCGGAACGTTGCCACTGAATATTTCAAGAAATAAATAAGAACAAGTACATTAAAAAATGCTTTTTTAAGCATATTATTTATATACTAGCGACCGTCATATTGGTTTTTTTTTTTAATTAATAACATATAGGCAGTGACACTCGATACACTAAGACGAATCCACCAAGACATTTTGTTCATCAAAATCCACCGAGTCGTCTTGTTTTTTGTGTGCGCAATCTTTATAAACTGGCATATAGCGTCCGCCATTTTAGTTTTTTTTATGGATGCCATATAGCCAGTGTCACTCGTGAGAATAAGACGGATCTGTGGACTCTTCATTCATCAATTGAGCCGTTTAGCCTGTAGGAGGGTTTAAAGAATAACGCATATATGGCATGTAAGAGCCGCCATATTGGTTTTCAATTAATGTCATTAGCCAGTGTTGCTCGGTAGACTTAGATGAATCCATAGACATCAAAATTTATCGAGTAGTTTTGTTGTTGAGTCATTTTTTTGTTTAAAAATGAAAGGACTCTTACTGTGGACGATAATGACACGCGATGTAGTAGCCGTGTTCGACACATTTAGCTTT
Organism: Cryptops parisi; assembly: GCA_034695005.1. NCBI lineage: Eukaryota > Metazoa > Arthropoda > Chilopoda > Scolopendromorpha > Cryptopidae > Cryptops > Cryptops parisi. Next base: position 4,700 of record JAQIWH010007269.1, read on the forward strand.
TCCACAACCCACGTATTCGGTATCGGCCCAGGTAACCTAAGTTACATTGTACAGTAAACAGTATAAGTGGATTTTTTATTGCAAAACTTTTTGTTAAATTTGAAGACAAAAAAATCGATATTTTGCGTTTTGAACTTGTATTGAAAAGGATTCCGGGGCAGTAACCGGTCAGCTCCACTTTTTAAAATTTTACAACATTAACGAAAAACTGTTTTGAACAGTAAAAATGTTTCAAATAAATTGTTTTTACAATGGAGCTGTTTGTTGTTTGTTCTAAAATCAGTACACAACAAATAATAAAGAGCTTCCGGACAGCTGTGAAGCTGATTTTGCTTATACACCTAACAGTGACTGTCAGCGCCATCTGTGATAATATCTTGGTATCTGATATCAGATTGGCCTGTTGTCTTGCTCCAAACGACGCAGAATTTCGAAACAATTATATTCATTAGAAAAAATTTATTTTCGGCAAAAAATTGGAGCTGACCGGTTACTGCTCCGAACCCTTCGATTGTACATATGTCAACATCCGTTGAATGCGATTTTCGAGTCTGTAATTTTTAACTCTCACCTGTAGATAATGGCCACAGAGTTCGCCATCTTCGCATTCGGTAGTCTCGTAATCGTAATAATCGATTTCTTCGAACCACATTTGCATGGCTCGGTAACCGGACGGTTCGTTTCCGACGTAGAGATTCTGACCCAGCAGTTCCTTTTTCTTTTTCACTTCATCCGGCATGCCGTGTTCGAAAACACATCCATCGGCCCACATTTGAGCCGTATCTGCTAAATACTTATCCCACTTCTAAGGAATATAAGAATTTAAAAAATAAATTAAAGTAACAAAACAACTACATTAAGCATACTCCGTCATATACGGAGTATGTATATATTATCTAGTTTTAAGTCTTATGTGTCATGCTCACTGTTTTACTTCAAATCGCAATAAACTCTTAATTTAATATACATATGCTATATGTAAATGCAAAGAATTCATTTTTGATTTCTGCGTGTTTCGATTTATGCGAATTAAAATTTATGCAATTTTTTGAGTAATTCGATATTCAATTTATGCGTGTTTTGAGTAATTTCAATTTTTGATTTTTGCATTTTTTGGTTCATTCATATAATTATATATGCGATTTTTCTTTTTACATTGGACTTATGCTGTTTTCAATTTATGCGAAGGAGTTATGCGGGTCTCGTTTTATGCGTTTTTTGGTACATTGTACTATACAATATATTTTCATAAATGACTGTAGATGGCAGTATACGTTCAATATTTACTCTTTAGCTCTTTATATTAGCTCACTTACAAGCGATGAAGCTAATATAAAGAGTATAAAAAGATGTCAAGTTTCACCCTGTATATATATCTTTCTATATATATATATATATAAATGCATACCATCAATTTCATATCCGCTGCAACGGGTTTTACCGATCGTCTGTAATGGTTATGCAATTCCAACATCATCTTCTGTTCACGTTTCTTGAGATTGTTGACCACACTTCTCTTGTTTATCGTCTTCTTGACCGGACCGGAAGTGGTGGTGTTGACTGGCGTCTTCTTGTTGCACAGATTCAATAACTGTTGTCGTCGGATGGTTTCGGTGTCGCTGGTATTGTCCTTTGTCGTTTGCGATAGCTCTTGGCATAATTGCGGATCGATGAGTGGCGGTGGAACGTTGTAATGTAAAGTAAACGGTGTAGTGCTGTCGCTGCCTTGTTGTATTTCGTCGTGACTATGAGTGTGATCCAATGTCGATAGTGTCCATTGGGTGAGTAAAAGAAGGATTAGCAACGAAAACATGACTCGGATGTTGCATAGTCCTATGTCCGATTTTGTTATAAAAATTGGATTGTTCAAAGAAAGAAAAACAGTTGAAGTTGTTGTTTTTGTAAAAGGCTACTTAAATGTAATGTTATAGGACAAAGCGTAAACTGGTCAGGAAGTACGACTTCCGGTTTCTTTTTCAACAGTAATAATCTTAAGGTTAGACGTAAGGAGTATAAAAAACAAATTAAGTTCTTTTCCTGTTAAATGCGAAAGAACAGTGTCGGAAATGTTTTTTTGCAGAATAAGACATTTTTTTTTGTGGTTGAGTTGCAAAGTTTATTAACTGATAATTAACTAGTAGTTAGTGTGGAAGTTGAAGATTGATAGTAGTAGCAAGTAGCAAGAAACTGTCACCGTTTGTAGAAGAATTAACTTCACACCTGAAAGTACACAAAAAAAAATATAGATTATAGTAATGATAGAGTGTAGATATTGGGATTTTGTAGTGAATCATATAATGTACAGGGTGATTTCAAATATTTTTACTATACTGTTCAAGAGTTATTTTATATTATAATAAAATACCACTTTTGAGGTGATGATGTATAATTCAGGGAAATTTATTTTATTATTGATTCATAGAATATCAAAATTGTGTACTATAATATACAGGGTGATTCTTAATTTTTGCCATAAGCAAAATTCACTATTTGGAACATTGCTTTTTGTGACCACATTTTACAAGTTACTCAATAGAAACTTACTTACTAAAAGTTACTTAATAAAAACTTTTTTTAGTATTATATTCTAGTTTTGTTCTCGATATAAGGGTGATTCTAGATTTTAATTTTATGTTTGAAAAATGGATCAAACTTTAATACCACTAGAAAAAAATTGTCAGTATAAATAATTTGCACATTCTCCGACTCTTAAATACGTAACCATTGAAACTAATAAGTGATTGTTTATTGCAATAGAATTTTAATACTTATTAATTTTTAAAATTATTTGATCCAAAATTCAAAATACACACTTTATTTTATACCATATCAATACACGAAAGTGTAGTTTTGATATGACTGACAAACCTAGCAGTAGAAACGTCATATATCGCGTGATTATATAAATTTTAAACTAAAAAACAAATAAGATTAGTGTAGTAAAGCAGCAGGTGTTATGGGATAAATTGCCCCCCTTTAAGAGCGACTGTCACGTTACGAATTCGTATCCGACTTTTCAGCCGACTTCGTTGCTCGGCCAATCAGAAGGCAATACGATCACGTGATCAACAACAACATTGCTAACATTGCCAACATTTTTTTAATAATCGTTTAATCATTGTCGACTTACTTGGTGTTATATGTGTCGTAGAACAACTTGGTCCAGGACAAAAAAGTTTGCATTCACAGAAGGATTCATCTAAAACGTATCCAAGAGGACACAGACGACCTCCGCAGCAAATGTTAGATACAGTGTGTCCCATTTCGCCAGTGATTCGAGGATCGAAAAATAATAATGGTTCTTTAAATGAAAGTTCACCTAACCATAGAAAATATACATATTTTTGTAATTATAAGTATTTTAAATTGAAAATGTGATAAAAATGTGGAATTCCAGGAAGAGAGTGGTCTTAACTGCATTGATCGCACATTTGGCGACAAAATTGTTGTTGAACTTCTTGGTGTTGACATGAAGATTTGGTAGGGTAACCAGGATTTTGTCCACATTTGTGATCTGAATTTTCACACGGTCCTCAAATTTGATTTTTTATTAATATAAAAAAAAAATATAGGTATATTAGTAATTAATATATTAACCGGTAATTTTTGGTGTTGAAATTTAAGTAATTTTTTTTTGTCACTCGAACAGTCCGGAGAATCCCAGCCTAAAGTGCATTGACATTTGCAGGAAAGTTCGTCGAGCGTTCCACAATTTTGACACCGTAATGGACAATCTATCAATTCAGAAATCTTATTAGTATACATAAATTCGTACATTTCATACATCTATACAGTGTGTATAATAATATATATATACATATATAATTCATATATAATACAAAGTGACCGATATGATGAATTACCACAATTGATGTCTGGCCTTTGACATTCTCCGTCTTTAGCTGCAAATAACGCAAACGAAACGAAACTGTTTATGCACAAAATTTAGTAACACAATCGAAATATCGCAAATGATTATTGATGACATTTGTTTTCTTCAAACTGAGCTTTAAATATACAGTGTGTCCATCATGGGATCTATAACGATTCGGAAACTCTTGAGTCCTAGTAAAAGCTTGTTAAACAACGACGTCACTGTTTGATTGCAATTGCTTGCGTTTTACAAGGCATATAAGTTCCAAATAAAAACGTCATCTTGCAATTTTTGTGACTTACTGTTAGTGCGCCAACGTATTTATTGACCATCCCGAATGGTATACTTACCACACATTTTTCTATGACAATATCCTCCATTATTGGTATCGCATTGCGTGCAAGGATATCCTACTTCGTATGGATGCTCTCCTTTCATGTTACCACTATTGATTTTTAAACAAACATTAGAAATTAATATCAAAAAATCAAATTGAACTACCATTTTCTGTGTTAATGTCGATGTTACTTACTGCGGAAAATAATGACACACGATGAAGTTTCCAGTGGGACAGTAGCTAATGGCACATCCCAACTGATAACTCTCAGCCCATATCACCTGGTGTTGCGATAAATTGCAAAACATGCAATTTTTATACTTTAGCTGACTTGAGAGTGAGTGAGTTTGTGATTTAATATGCTTAACGAGCACGTTAAAAATGTTCTTTTTTTACACAGTACTGTATTCTGTGTGTACATAGATAATGCGAAAACATCCATTTTTGATTTCTGCACGTTTCGATTTTTGAGAATTAAAATTTGTGCGAATTTATATTTATGCGATCGTTGAGTAATTCGATAATTGATTTATGCGAGTAATTTCATTTTTGATTTTTCTCTAATTTTGGATTCATTTTATTTTTATATGTGCGATTTTTCTTCACATTGAACTTAGGCGTTTGTTTTCACCCATACGAATGACTCGTTTTATGCGTTTTTTAGTACATTGAACTATACAGTGTGTTCACATAAACGACTGTAGGTGGCACTATACGTTCAATTCCCAGCTAGCTCACAAACTCACTCTCAAGTGAAGCTGATATAAAGAGTATAAAAATAGAATTTTTAATGCACTTGCTATGGTTTTTTAGGTAAACTTTGATTTTAGGTTGGTGGGTGGAGTTTAGGTAAAATATCGTTAACATAAATGGAATATTTCAATGTTGTTGTATTTTCTAACCTTAACCTGGGATCAACACCCATTGCACTAGGTTAGGTTAGGTAAAAACAATAATAACATTAAAATATTCCATTTATGTTAACGATATTTTACCTAAACTCCGCCCACCAACCTAAAACCAAAGTTTTACCGGTTTTCATTACTCTTAACATTTACGTGTTGATGTTAATAAAGAAGATAAAATAACGTCCAACCAAAATACGCATCTTACTTGAGTATAATGTCCGCACGTGTCGTTACCCTTTGCGTGACATTTGTCGTTCCAAAAATCGTAATCGACCACTTCGTCATGCCACAGTCGAGTAGCCTCTTTACCCGTTTTGTCATTTCCTAGGTACAGATTTTGACCCAAATTTGCGGCACCTGATGGCATTCCATGTTCGAATTTACAGCGATCTGCCCAGGCCTGTGCTGTACTTTCCAATACCGAATCCCACGACTACACAAATATATTATAAAAAATTGGTTAAAATTTTTTATTAATATTATTTATAAGTAGAATACTTTGATTTATGTTGTCTTAATAAATAAACAAAGTCTTACCATCAGTCTCATGTTAGCAGCTGGTGGTCGAACTTTGCTACGGTATAAATTGTGAAGATCCAAAATAGCTATTTTTTGTTGTTCAGTGAATGGACGTATCAGATTCTCTGGTGATATCGTATTATTTTGCAATCCAGTCGAAATGTGAAATAACAATATGAAATATATCGTCTTCATATTTTTTTTTGTGGGGGGTTTAATGTAAATATGGGTATTCATGCAGAATGAGTATATCGTACTCGGATAGGTCTTAATTTCTTGTCTGGCTGAATAGTAGATCCATAGTTTGTAGAAAATGTCACTTTGTTTTGTTGATGCATCTTTTCTCTTTCCTGTTAATTGGACTATGAAAGGAAATGGTTTTTTTGTTTCATTCTAAAGTTTACGAATGTTAAAACGTGTAAAGGAATACGTACGATCTTAAATAGGCCTTAGTGGTTTATTAATAAACGAGAAAAAGGTTCTTGGTGTTGTTGAGGAAGTTCCAGAGTAATTTCCTGTTTGTCGAGAAATTGAGCTCAGAAAATCTTCTTAGTAATTGTGTATTATGTAATATAAATATATACAAGAATATACAACATTAATAATAGTTACCAAGATTGTTCTGTCTGTACACAGCCCATTAATAGTAACCGTTATTCGATGATAGTTATTTTAAATTAATTTTCGCACTAAAAATTACACTTTGAATTCAATTAACGTTATGATAAATGACCGTTACATCATACGTTAGTATTAAAGTTCACGTTACAATCAACTAGGAGAAAATGTGTTATCTACACTAGAGTTTCAAAATTTTTTATGGAGTTTGTACAATTATTCAATGGTAAAGTCATGTACGTTTACATGTAAAGTTAATTTATACAATCAACTACAAAAAAAGGGGAGCAAATAAAATGATTAATAGAATGCTTATTGTTTATTGTCATTTTTACACTCTCAAGGAGTAAATCAATACAAGTATCAGGATTAAATTAAAATGTGGAGTTTCCGACTTAACTTTGAAATGTGTACAAAAATTAGCATAGTTTGAATGATTACAGAGAATGTGGAGTTTCATAATCGAGGTTGAGGAAGACAATTCCAATACTGTATAATGTATATACGGCAGTGCACGTCATTTATGCCAATACCCAAATGGTGGGACTTATTAATGATAATTACCCAAATCTGTGGGTGTATATGTAATGAACGCTTTAGCCTCGCTCATCGTGTAGAATCCTCGCTCAAGTCAGCTGTTATTGGTGGTTTTTAAAATCGAAACCAGCATCATAATTGTAGCATCCTGTCCCTTGATGGAGTTGGTTGGACGGTTGTTAACAGTGCAAA
>JAQIWH010007270.1:0-11682 GCA_034695005.1 Cryptops parisi
TGCATCATAAAACCCTGTTCCATGTTTATCATCCCCATCTCATCATCATTTCTGTACTTCTAATTTAAATAAAGTCTGAAGGCCATATGACATAGTTGTAAAAACCAGTCGGTGCCCTCGTTAAACCTAAAGTACCTACCTACTTAACCAAGAAGTAGGCCTAATAATTAAAGTTTTATGTAAACAAACTTGTTTCTGAGTTAAATTAATTTTAGTGTTGATGTCCTGTTTACGTATCTGTAGTTACATGTTACGAAAAATTTTCTGTTTTTGTTTTAGAATGAAGTATTACCGAACTTCAATCTCAAATCTTCAGAGAAAGTGGATGCTTTCAAATTCTATATTCCGGACTATTACAAGACGTATCATATGGTTGTGAGAATTACTTTGAAGCATGCGCACTTGATTTCACCAGTGAAAATCTTATTAAGGTACTGGTATCTTATTTTGGCAAATACATTTATATATATATATATAAGACTAATATCTAATTGTAACTTCAAGAACTTTGATTTCAACACTTGTTTTCTGAACTTTGTGAATGCTCGATGGGCCTGAATCTTTGTCTCAACCTTCTTCTACAAAGGTGAGCAAAGTTTCAGGTGTGTTGGTCGTTCACTTTGCAGCATTCAAAACGACACTTTTGGCTATGCCTTATTTAGCTAATTATCATTGCACTGTATATAGGATTTAGGGACACAAATTCTTGCTTTTTACAATCACTTAACGCCTGAAAGCTTGACTCAACCTTTGCATTGTTCAGGTGAGCAAAGTTTCAGGTGTGTCAGTGGTGCTTACCAGCGCCCTGAGGCTATAACATTGTCAACATTGGTTATCTTCAGGGCAAATTAGAGATTCAACGTTGTTTTAGGAATACCATTAACAGTGACACTTCTTGTTTAGTTTATAAATTTATTGTTTGTTTATTTTATTAACTTGTAGTTTTTTAATAGTTTTATTTTAAGACTTGGTTTCTTTATCTCATTAAATTTATTTGTTATTCATGTATTCTTTCAATGGTTCATGTTAAATAGCGTTCATATTTGGTTTATGTTTTTTTTTCGTAGTTCTAATTCCACTCCATTATCTGAACCACTTTTCAAAAGTATTGTCATGTCGAGATTTGTAACTTTTTACTCCACTGAACCGTTTTCAGGTATTTTAGAATATCTCCTCGTTATGCTTGTATAGTATGATTATTAGATAGTTAAGGCATGTTTACCTTATTGAAGGTTCAGGAAAATATATATTAGGAGTGTTTGAGCAATACACTGGGAAACATAAACGATATTTAGTGCCTATGTCAATGGATTCTGATTCTCTTAATATCTGGATGGTGAAATGTTGTTCTTGGGATTGGAACTTGTTTGCATGGACAAGCAATCAATGTGATATTACTTTTGATTCTAATTCATTGGACGCACTTTGCAGGTAAAGTTGTTTTTTCATGTATTTTTAATATAATGTTGTACTAGTGTTGTACATATTTTTGTCATTTTATTTATTATGTTTGTGTATTGGGTCGAAATAGTTGCAAAGATTCACCTCTATCTACTGTATTGACAAAATCAGCACAGATTTGGTATAATAGATCTACTGAACTAATTTCAATATATCAACAGTGAGTGTTTTCTTGTTTAGTTCTACAATTGCGTGCTGTACTTCTATCAGAAAATATGGATTAATACTTATAATAACATGTTTTGCTTAAACTTTCATTTCAGAAAAAGGGATGAAGGCGACACTCCTATTTGGTTCTTTTGCATCTTTAGTTCAATCGTGCTAATTGCTGGATTTTTGCTTTTCTGGAAGGCAATGGGGAGAGATTTGAAAAGTTGTAAAATGATATACATCCAAGACAACTGCGACAGTGATGAACAACTCTATTCTGTATCGATTTTTACAGGATATTATCCTGGGTCTGACACCACTTCAAAAGTCGGTTGATTTGTTAGTGATGATGATGTGGAATTGACTGATGTATTGTAGTATTAGTTTTTTAAATGTCTTTATTTCATACAATACAGATATATTTAACTCTTCATGGTGAAAATGGAATATCCGAGCAACGAGAACTGACATCATTTGGTGACAAATTTATTCCATTTCAGCGTGGTTCGGAAGACATTTTTCTCATCACGTAAGCATAAACCAATAAATTAACACTTTCAGCAAAATCGATAATGTAGAAGTTTTTCTGAACATTTCACACTGTTCATTTTACAACTGTAGTGATGTAGTTCTACATTGTATATTTCATATGAACTGCACTAATGTGGTAGTTTTTTTTTACACCTGATTATTTTATTTTCTTGGACATCTGGAACTGTTTTACTGGTTGTGTTTATGCAATTTGACTTTATATATGAAAACTGAAATTTCAGAATTAATATGTTGTTGCACCTGAAACTTTGCTCAAAGTAATAAGTTTAAGTAGGCTACATATTTGATCCAGAAAAGTCAAAACATTGGTGTAGATACTTCAAGAATATTGTATAATTGTTATTGTTATTTGTCAAAACATCTAAGTTGATAATTGGTGATTCTTTTTATGGATATATAGAACTCCTACTAGTATTGGTCCAATCTGGAAGGTTCAGTTGTGGCATGATAACAGTGGCTGCAATCCTTCGTGGTTTTTGAGACACATCATCATCTCTGATATCAATTTAGGTGAAAACTAATACCCAGCTCCACTTCAGAACGTGAACGTTATCTTTTTTTTTTTGGTATGGAACATCATTGACGTTTTTGTATTGTTTTATTATAGAAAAGCAATACTTTTTTTACTGTAATCAGTGGTTGGCCGTTGACGAAGGAGATGGTAACATTGAACGAGAATTTTTACAAAGTGAAATTCGCTGGACTTTCAAAAAGGTACTCTGAAGTTAAAAATTATCTATACTTTAGATGATATTGGTAATTCTGGAGTGTATGTTACAAAAACGGACATTGCATAAGCCTCTAATTACTTGTTTGGTTTTCTCTACCTAGCTTTTTGTTGAATTATTCTCGCAATGTTTATGTGATTATCATCTGTGGCATTCATTGTGGAATCCTTGTGGATTTTCAAATTTCACCAGAATCAATCGTTATTTTTGTTGTGTGGTTGCTTTCTTTGCCTATATTTTAGTCGGAAAGTTCATTATCCAGAGACTGGTAAGTTTTTTTTTTGTTGTTGCTATAATGCAGTGTACATTTATTTATTACAATTAGTACTCCATTTTGCAAATAAAAATTGTGTGATGACATTGGTAATTTACTTTCTTGTTTTTAATAGAAATATGAAACCAACGTCAAATTGTTTACATTCCAACCAAACATAGTAATCTGTGGTTTACTGACATGTATTTGCACAGAAGTGATATTATTGCCATTGACTGCCATTTTTAGAAAAAAGGTAGAGTCTATTTAGCTGAAGTATTTTTGTAGGGGTTTATCACAAATCATGTTTTATAGGCTAACAAGCTTAAAAATTAATTTGCTACGTTAGGTTGATATCGTTTTTAGATGATGTGTAAAATGCATTGCAGATGACATTTCACTTATTTGCTAAACATAAGTTCTGATGCTTCGAATTGCTGTGTGCAAAATTTTCAGTGTCATAATATCGGTTTTTTTTAAATAATATTTTTTTTGATAAATCAATTACACTGTTGTGTTTTTCCTGATGCATAGATCCTGCTCACCAAGTTCCCAAAATTTTAAATTTTTTATTGAGACAGTCCAATTGACTAAATAAGAGTGTAGAATTAACAAAACGAGTACTGTACTTTAGAAAAAGAATTTTTTTTTTAAAAAATTAAACGATCAAAACAGCGAAAGTTATATGTACGAGCATATTCAATAATCGACATATTTACACAAATTTTTTATTTTTTGATAGATATACAGTAGAACTATGCTTTAGGCTTAAATCTTTGTCATTTTTTATATTCATTCTATTTATTGTATTTAAAGGATATTTTTGATGATATTCGCAGTTATTTATTTTTGAAAATGAAATTTATAATAACATTAAAAAAACAAACTCGTCGTCCAATTATTAGATTAATTTACTGGTTAATTTTTAAAGAATGAAACTTTTGTCCAATGATCTCTGCATTATGAATAACCCAGGAGAGATGTATTTTTACTAGCACTGTGTTAAAATTGATCGAATTATAGAACTTTTAGCCATGAGTTTTGTTACATTTTTATGAAAAATGGAAAATGTCGAAACTTGGTGGGCAGACCTCCTGCATCACGATCATCAACATTTTGGCATAACTGGTTTTCAAACATGCAATAATGAGAAAATTGTGACACTTTAAAAGATCAATTCAGTGAATTTCAAAGTTTTAATTTTTGAAAAGGTATAACTTGGTTTATTCCACGAATATTTTGTATGATAACTACATAGCTGTGTGTGTCGTGTTGCAGAGATTTTTTTTTCACTCAGTTTTGAGGTTATCCATTTTTTTTACCAAATTGAAATGAAACTGTGTAGTGTCACTAGAGCATCACTAGAGTTTGTGTCACCCAGTGCGGTAACTCACGGTATCAACACTTGATCAGTGGCTATAAAATGAAAGGTTCAACATGTGTAGCATTCTATTGGTGACATCAGATACTTCTGCTAAAATGTTATTGAAAAAGTTAATGAGAAATATAGTCCACTTAATTGCATAACGTGATTTAATCACCGATTCACCATGAAGTTAATTTATAGTTTCTGAAGTGAACGCTTTAGCTTTCCTGTATAACAAAAGCAAATAGCTACAGCTTTGTAGTTCTTTTCTGCCGAGCACAGCGCATTGCTACAGCTTTTGTAGGCTTTCCAACATAATATCGCGAAGGGCTACTGTACAACTACAGTACCGGTAACTGGCCAATACTGATGCGAATGTAAAGTACCTAAATAAAACTTGACAGCATAAAATTGTAGCCTTGTAGGTACATTGAATCTAGGCTTACGAAAAATGTGTTTGTAGTTAAAATTTATAATTGTACAGGGATATTTTATGAAAAAATAATAAATTTCCACCGAAACACGACTATAGAAATATTTTATAGACAGTCATTTTGGTGTCATCCCTTCTGAGTGCTGTTTGCACTTTCATTCCCTAAAAAATTCTAACATCTCATAGGGACAAAACAACAATAAAATTTATACATCTCCGTGTATTAAATGAACAAAAAGTGCCTCTTTGAAATGTATACAATACATTTGCTACTAAAGTTATTAAAAAAAATCTCACATACTTTAGTAGGGAGTGCATTCCAATATGCTTTTCATGATGTAGGATTCCTCATGGAGGTTATTGTTTTCCTTTTCTTAGCCAAAATAGAATAGCAATTTTAAAGACTATTGTTTTTGTTACATTTTCGTAACAAATGGAAAATGCTGGAACTTGATGAGCATATCGAATAACATTTAAGTTACTATACTTGCACCATTTCAAGGGTATAGACTTCTTCTTTGTTTTATAACTGCTGTTTTTTATTTCATAGAATCGAAGTAATGTTTGCCTCAAGGAACTTTCCAAGACCTTGTGTAGAGGTAATCAGCAAAAATCGCATGTTTTTCGAAACTTTCAATGTAAGTTTTTGAATGGCAATCTTTTTTTTTACTTCGGTTTCCATAAAAATATTTCATAATCGCAGTTATTGTGAAGAATTTATTTCATTGGTTTTTTTAGGCAAGGAACAAAATATTTTTGGTTTTGTAGGAACATGTCTTGGTATGACGATGATAATTTCTTCAAGTACCTCACTAATATTAGAGTAGGTATTTCAGACTAATAATAAATCTTGGATGTTCACATGCTCGATGAACTTTTAAATGCAGTATGATTTAATGATAATATAATTCTTTTTATAACTAACATTTTTATAATAATTATTTTAAACAAGCAAAACAGATTTTTCCATGGTATTGCAAAGTACTCTTTTGGCGTTTCTTTTTTCATTTTTCATCTTTCATAATGTATGGGTAAGTGATTTTAATTTTGTCAAAAAATGCCACCTTTGGAAATGCCTAGTTGATAGTTTTCACTTTACAATTTAATTACTGTGACAGGTTTTCTTAATGGCAGCTAATAAAGCTTTTGGGGCAAAAGGCTGCATTTTGAATGTATATGGAAATAATGGCCATGCTTCTCAATCAGCATGGCTTCATTTCCAGGTAAAGAAACATCATTGTTATTTACCAGAGTTAGACATTGTTTACATTTTTTAAAATTTTCATATTATTATTATTTTAGAAGGTGGATTCTTCTTTGTGCATATACAGAAGTGATGTTGAAATGTTAGAAAAACGTCAGCGAGCCAGATATTTGCGGTATAAAAGACCACCGTCGGAATGTGAACTGATTTTCAGGCGTAAGCAGACGATGAAGGATGCTTTAGCGATTATTTTTATAAAGTAGGTGCTGATAGTGGTGTATTATATTGCTTACAATACACACACCTTTATTGTATTAGCTGGTGTTAATTTTTACATTTTTTATATAGTAGTTGTGAGTTACAAATTTTCTGTTTGTTTTATTTTTGTTTTCTCAAAGAAAAGTGATATGGCATGGTGTCCAAATCTTGTTATTGGGATTCTTGACTTGGAAACATTACCAGCATGATACATTGATGGTGAATAAATATCTGTATACAGCTACTCAAAGGTGAATATAGCTCTATATATGTAAAGTTTGATATTTAAATAAGCATTAGAAACTCTTTAATGGATATAGCTAGAGAAGAATTTCAAAATGCATCGTTTACTGAATTGTCACGATAAAAAAAGTTTAGTAAACTTAAAGTAACTTTGTTTATAAAATTTAATAGCAACTTTAAAATGATATACAGTATAAGGGTGGTCTGAATAAAAAGTGGACGATGATAATAGCTGTGCTGTAGAAAACGCGATTAGAAAATAATTTGACAGGTACAAGTATAGTGCCTATCTAACAAGCGCACAAGGACATTTGTTATGATACTCAAAACGACAGATTGTATCTACACATGCATTGAATCTTAAGTATGAAAACGTTAAAAACTGAATGACGAGCTGTAATTTGTTGGTTAGTGAACCTCATTTGATACAGTTTATGTCATCCATCCAGTACGACAAGTAACTCTGCACGTTATCATAAACAATACTGAGACTTCCAAGCCTACTGTCATGCCAAGTCATGCTTTTACATAGCAATGCACGTCCTCACGCATTCTAAGCAACTGTAGTCCAAACTTAAACTTTATTTTTAGGACGTGGGGGTGGTATTGCAACATCCAGTCGTCTACAGCCCCGACTTCTTGTCATGTGACTTACACATTTTCAGACCTCTGAGAAATCACTAAAAAGAGGCTATCGATTCCAGTCAAACCATGAAGTAAAGGATGCAGTCAAGGGTTTCTTATGCAGCAACCAAAACTGTTTTACATCAACGGAATAGTTGCTTACACTTTATTGGAACAAAAGTTGGGACTTGTGTCTCAATAACCATGACGATTATTTTTAGATTACTTTAGCTATTTAGTATTTACTGCGACTGTCCATTTTTCATTTGAGCAACCCTTACAAAATGTATATGAAATTAAAAGCAATTTTTGGAATTATACAGTACATGTGTAATGCTAGTTTTCAGATAGCTGCAATGATAACGGACCCACTTAGTTCATTACAGCAATTCTTGTTTTCAGACATTTAGATTCAACATCTTATCAATCTATTGTGACTTACAATGATTGGACACAATGGATGCAGAGCAATGGCTTTTCTTTGCTGAACGTCTTTAACACGTTTCATTTTGTAAGTATACAAACAGTAGGAAAAAAAATTGCCTGCCAAAATTGAGTGAAATTTTCTTTCTCCTGTTTGGTACTTTTAGATTAGATGTTCATCCCGCTTGTGTTCATTCGTTTGTACTTTGTTGTTTGGAGACCAGCTTCGGTTAGTTAAATAAATAATACTGAAAAGGTCATTTCCAGTACTGCTTCATTAATCATACATTTAAAACGTTTATGGTTGTTTAACTAACCTAACCTGCAAAGCCAAACGATTCAAAATACAAGCAGTAGCGCTACAAGCGGGATGGGCATCTAATCCAAAAGTACCACATAAACAATGAAAATCTTTTATTTGTTTATCTTATATATTTGATCGTAATTAAGATTCTTTTGCGATTTACATCGCTCTCATGTTGTAGTCTCTAGATTCTGTAAATGTATATCACTGTACAAGTGTACACTTGCCTATGATTCTGCGAACACAACTACATTTGTACTGTATTTCAGTGGCTTTGGCTTTATCTTGACATGCTCTAATCTAATACATAATTTGTTATTTTTATATGATGAATTCACCTTTTAGATTGGTTTGATTCAATTCTTCCATGGCAAATAACTACAGTATAATTTTTTGACAATAACTCTTAAAATAATGTTTGTGTTGTTTGTTTTTAAAGAACTACAGCTCCTCACATTCCGAATACATCATCATAGGAATGGCCCAACTACAATTTACTTTTTCGAGTGAAGTAAACACTAATACAAGTACTGTGTGCTTTGAAAATAGTGCTTGTAAGTTTTCGTTGGAAACAAAGGATGCCTCACAATATTTGTTGTTTGATTTGAATTGGTAAGACCATAAATGTTTAGAATATCACTAAAAGTTTATTCTCTTTCACGCTTTTTCCACTAAATTTTATGTATGGTTGGTAGCCCACAGAATGAAACCGTTTTCTTGCTTCACAAGTTGCAAAGTTGCTACTGGAATGAAAATGTGACAAAAGCAGACATAACATTTAATCTCTATAATGTACCGGTAAAGATAATTAGGTAACTAAGCAGTTCAAGATTAATTTTATTTTATTTTTATTTCACATGTTTGAGTTCACTAAATATTTGTTTGTTTTTCTTTGGCTAATAGTGCAGTGAAGCTTACAGTAAAGTTTTCCGATAAAAATTTGACAAACAAACAACTGCAAATAGTTTCAAGTTGTTTAAGCTTTGGAGATGACTCTGTCATACAGC
This sequence comes from Cryptops parisi, assembly GCA_034695005.1. Lineage (NCBI taxonomy): Eukaryota > Metazoa > Arthropoda > Chilopoda > Scolopendromorpha > Cryptopidae > Cryptops > Cryptops parisi. The sequence goes on from JAQIWH010007270.1 coordinate 9,007, forward strand.
TAAAATTTGTTATGCATGTAAGCTTGAATTTCACAGTGTCTGGTTACATTAATTATAGGCTTCTATAATAAAATAACGTATAAGTTTTTGAAGACATGATTTTTAACTATTAGATATGATGTTTTCTATATGCATTTTATACAAACCAATTTTATTTTTTTGTAGATACTATTAATATTTTGTGTTTGGCCTTTTTATCCTAATTTTATTGGACGTCTTGTACGATCCTCTAGCGTTAATGATTTGAATTGTAAGAAAATATTGGTAAAGGTGAGATAATTTTTTTTTATTATAATTTAATTATTTCTTATGGATGTGTTAAACAAATAACTCTTTAATTTTTTAGTTACTTTGGAGTATTTTTGTAATTGCATTTGTTGGACTTCAGAGGGTAAATGAAGCCACGATACTTAATGAAAGTAAATTCATTGATGTTTATGAGTATCTGAAACATCATGATGTAAATATGCTCAATTTGTTTTTTAATACATTACTTTATAAGCTTTGATTAATGGTGTGAAATATGCAACAAACATATTGTAATAGTAACTTTAATGTTATATTTTAATGATTACTTCTCAGTTTAAATATTCATATAATGTGTGTTTGATTTTAGTTGTGTCAACTATTTGGATTCCTACTCTATGTAGTAAAGCTGATTTATTGGATGAAGATTTTATTTCGACTATCAATATTTTCCAAGCAGTATTTTGTTTTGCAAAGAGTTAAGGACACACTGGGATGGATAATTGTAAGTACCTATTTGAATAGTAAAATAATTGTAAAGGCACACTCACATTTAATATACAATTCTGGTGTTTGAGAACCTTGTCATAATAATTTAACATAAACAGGCAATAAGTAAGATGTTTCATTCTTTACTGTGATTTTACACAACTATGGTCTACTTTTATACAACTTTGGTCCAAGTATGGTAAAACAAAATGGTGGGAAAAATGTGTTTAAATACACTATTATCACATAATACAATCTCATCTGTCTAATATATGGTATAACAATGATATTTTATATATGTACAATCTGGAATTTACTCTACACTCTACAGACATTCCCAGCTAGAAATTGCGTTTTCTTTTAAACAAGGAATTCACAATACTGTACAGTAGGGTGTCATTTCTATTGTTGGCATTGCACTTATGTCGTACAAGTATATGACGGTTTCCAATTATGTAATGTTCATTATGTTTGGAAAACTGCTTTATCCTTTTTGACATGGTATATTAGTGGGGGGGGGTATTTAATTCATTTGAATTGTTTTTAAGATTAGCTTTATTGTGCACATAATACAGTAGAGTTTTATACTTATAAAGAGTTTAATTGGTATAGGCAAGACCCTCGTTATAGAAGAAACCCGTTGTATGAACAGCGTTTTAACCTTATAAAGTGTCAAATTTGTGCAGAATTTTTAGTCTTTCCTGATTTGTATTATTATACAATGAAATGTTTTTAAATTAGTGTACATAATAAAAGTGTAGATAAATAACTCATATGATTCATAAAGTTCATTCACTGTCACTCCAGTCACTTATTTTTTTACAAGTGCTCTTTTAATTTCAACAGTGGTAAGGAATTTATTTCCTCTTGAGGGGGGGGGGGAGTACAATATATTATTTGTAAGTTGACTAAATTTTTTGTAATGGCAACCCCATTAGTTGAGAAAAAAATGCGATCAATTTTACAAGAACGTTTAATGGTGACAGCTGATGCTGAATGGCTTCCTGTTTCTCGCAGCACTGAACAGTGCTCATTGTGGAAATTTTGCGTCTTGAATGAACAGCAAATTTACTCTTGAAACTGCTCATTGTGTGAAATCTTATAGGAGTAACTAGTTAACAGGAAGATCGACTGTATATTAGAGGGTAAACATGTTATGGAGTTTTATTGACATTCACAAGTGAAAACTGTCTTACATTTGAGCAGGGAGCCTCAACTTTGGAAGCTGTTATATTAGAGAGGCATCTTCTCAGATGTTGCCCTGTATTTCTGTATAAACTTAACTCAGTGTAATGCTATTCAATTTTTAGGTCAACTTTATTCCAATTATCATCAGCTTTACATTGTTAGGAAGGATACTATTTGGAGCAGATATGAGTCTGTTTTCAGACTGCTACAAAACACTTCAGGTGTTACTGACTGCTTTTCCTAGTATTCGGCAATATCATGAACTCCATGGAATGAACTATGTACTTTGCAGTTATTTTCTGACGTTTATGCTGTTTTTGTTTGTTTTGGTAATATCATGGGTATGTAAAACACTTAAGAACTCGTTTTAACAATTTTTAAATTAACTTATTGTAAAATAGTAGGCTTATTATTATTATAATAGAAATCCCTATATCAATTTAGATTGTAACACTTCTAAAAATACAATAATTTTAACGAACTACTTTATAAAATGCATTTTTGGCAGTCTGTGTCCTGGCTACCATTTGTTAAAAATCATTGTAACCAAATATTTCATCTTTCATTCACATTTTGTATTTAAATATTCATTGAAAAAAGTGTGTTTCATACTGTTGTTAATGATAAATATAATAATGTACTAGAACTTAACCCCCGTGGTAGGTTAATAACCACCGGCGTCGAGATATATTTAGAGTTTATGTTTATGCAGTTTGTTCATTGTTATAATTTAAACAAACTTAAATTATTAGT
>JAQIWH010007271.1:0-11681 GCA_034695005.1 Cryptops parisi
GAAGCAGTGTTATTTTTAGAAACAGTGAGAGAGCATGAGCTGATATGTTTTTGCATGGTTACAAATGAGAACATGATTAGCAATCGAGTTGAAAATAAAAGCCTTTTTTTAGAAATTTTTTTTGTAATACTTATTTATAAGTACTACAACCATCGTTTTCATCTCTTAGATCTCTGATCTAATTAGTATTAATAAAAACACAAGTTCAATAAAACGCGTCAGTCCCATCACGCAACTATTCACAATCTCCTTCCATCATACTAAGCTAAGCCATGCTGACGATCAAATGGCTGCTTCTCGACCGTTTCGTATAGAAATTGGCTCCACGTTAATTCTGTAACCAAGATAAAATTTTAAAAACACGTTGAATTGATGTGGCATAGTGTCGAAAGAAGAGATTTAGAAGAAACGGTTAACGGTTACTATCTGAGAGTGAATGTTTGGCGAATGTTTTGGACGAATCTATTCTTTGGTAGAGGTAGGAGCAGGTAGGACGGACACCACCTCGTAAACGAGGCGCATCCATGTTTGAGCGCAAACATTTGAACAAGTTATTTGATTAACCTGAACGATTATGAAAACGAGGCGCATCCATATTTGCGCGCGTAAATTTGAACGTGATAAATAAACATTTCAGACATTACTCATCATTTCCAATTAGTGTATCCCAGCACGGGATACAATCTAAAGGTAATATTTTAGTAATATAAGGTGCGTTCAAATGAAAAGGTGCCGAGAGTCGTAAAAATATTATTATAAAATTACACATCCTCTACAATATCTACATAATTTTGTAGATACATATTCCATTGTGATATCAGGTAATGGATATCGTTTTTGAAAAATTTTGGGTTCTGAGATCAGAATCATTGTATGACACCACATTGGACATCGTCGTCCAAAGGCAAAGAGACGACCCATCAGAGCTTTCTTAAGCGGATCAAAGATGTTAGGACAATAATTCTGGGCTATACGTAGTGTTCTTCCCAATAAAACGTGTTCCAAAGAGCAGTTATTGCGTATAAGGCATATGGGCGCCAAGCGTTATCGCCCGCCAAAATCGAAATGAAACAGAATGCAATAGAAACATTCAAACTCACCCCCACAAAAGAAATTTTAGGCTCTAGAAAAATCATGTTGTATTGTATCTTCGATTAGAGAGGATTTTTGCTTATTGCGATTGCCACATTTTTGGCCCGGTTAAAAAGCTTTGAAAGATCGCTGCTTTGCCTTTGATGACGATTTGAAATGTCCATTAGCATGATTGCAAGTTTTTGAAGCAAAAATATTACGCGAGTTTCGACACAGAAACGTGCAGAAAGGAACACGGTGAGCCCAGCTAAGTCACGAAGGGATTTAAAACTTTAATAACTTTTGGTTTATAAATTTTTGAAACTTTTTTCAGCCTCTAAAAGTAGACATCTTGGAAATGAACCATACAAAAATTCACAACAAAACAACAAACAAAACTCGAAAAATTTTATTTTCCGGTGAAAGTTCACTTGTGCATGCATACGAGGTGAAATTAATGCAAAAATTAAAACCATCAGTAACATTTTTCTCAAAAATGACCTAGAAGCACATCTTCAAATGTGTTCTACATTCCTAACGCATAGTTTTGAGCAAAACCACAATATGTGCAAAGATATATATAGGTGCATGCAAGAAGTGTGAAGTAGTCCATAGACAACAAGGCAAGTTCAGATTTTTAAACGTGTTTTTTTCGAAATTGTAAAAATGTAACTTAACACCCTTTTACACTAGGTCTTTCAATTGAGCACTGATTTTGAAAATGAAATTTTACGAGATTTGTTCGATGTTGTTAATTTATGCATGGATAATTTCCAAGATGTCTACTCGTAGAATCTAAAAAAAAAATCTTTAAAAATGTGTATAAACGAAAAGTTTCAAATCTATTCGTTACTTATAGGATTTAAGAGGCTAAATCTTGAAAACCCAAAAAGTACTTCCGTTGAGTTTTTAAAATTAGTTATTTGTTTGTAAAAGTATGTACAGTATACCACGATAGGGAGTTTAATGTTGATAATAATACGTTACTTCTAAATGTGAAAACAATAAGGTACCGGTAGCCCATTAAATTTCTCAAAAAAATTTAAGCTACTAGTAATGTTCAACTGATCACCCTGCACTGGTTTCAGATATAAGTTTAAGTTAGTTGGAAAAAACAAACAAACAAATTTCATCATTAATTATGAAATTATTAATTAATGAATTTTCGTCTGTTCTAATTAACCTAAACTAATAGACATGTGGCGCCGGTAGCTGTAGGTTAAGACACAAGTACCCTAACAACAACAACAACAATCGACAAGTTTAACAATTGACAACAAACAAGTTTGCAAGATCCTTGTTTATATAACGCGAACAACATTGGAAATGTCAACTCGACATTTTGACTGGCGAGCGAGTTCAGCGGTCAAGTTTAAGCACATGGAGTCGGCCTGTCTGCAGCTCATGGTGGCGCCGACGGATCCGCATCTCTCGCTCGCCGCTCGGTCGTTGGGTGGGATCGGCGTTGTCAGGGGCTTCGCCCGGCGGACGTCGCCACTACGTCGCCGATGGTTTGCTCCTTCTGTGCTACAACACCTCTACAGCCAGACGACGAAGAATTAAAACAAGGCGGTGACGAGCAATGACGATGTCATCATCATCTTTAGAATGCCATTTTCACGCCCAGCAATTGAGATCGTCTTGAGCCTGCCGGCCAATTGTTCACTACCTCATATCGTATACTGTGGAGTGTACCGTATGAATCAGTGGTTCTCAACCTTTTACCTCACGTACCACGTAGCATGGCAGCTGGTTTTTTAAAGTACCGGTACTCCGTTAAATAAAGTATTGTATTGTATCGGGTGGGCAAAAAAAATGTCACCAATGTTCAAATAACGATTTCTCATGAACCGTTTATGCTAGACAAAATCTAAAACTACCACACGAAAGCTCAATCCAATATCTGTTTGATGATATATCATATTACGCTATGTCTTGCATAGTTTGGTTGCAGTGACTGCGAGAAAACAAAGTGCCCTAAAAAAGTTATAAAATTAAGTGTTTGTGCCTTCTTTTTGTCTGAAGTGAGCTCTCACGATGCGTGATTGCAAACAGTACGTTTATCCGGATTCAGCCTTTAAATCTGCATCAGAAAAGTTGGATGATATTCGTATCACAAACTTGACTATATTGATTTTCTATTGATGCCATACAGCTAGTGTCACTCGTGAGAGTAAGACGGATACAAACACACCTCGATCATCAAAATATATTAAGTCATTTAGGATGTAGGAGAGTATAAAGACACACTCACTCACAAGTGAAGCTAATATAAAAAGTATAAAAAAAATGATAAGACTCCTCTTTTGTTGGTGGTTGATGGTTTACAGTATTTGTCTATAGGTGACATCTATCTCAAGTAGTCCAAAAAAATATTAATTTGTTGCGTGACCATTTTTAAAAAAAAATTGAGTTTTTTTATTAAAAATAATTTATTTTTTTAGTTATATGTTATAACTAAAGTTATATGTTATAACTAAAGTTATATGTTATAACTAAAATAACTATCAGTTATTTTAGTTTTATGTTAACCCCCTTAGTAACGGCGGCCATTTTTATTTTAGATTCCACGGTGTTTTTCTCATGCTTATAGCTTTGCGAAAAATTGCATACAATATCTCGATTCTGGTTAGTCATAGAACTGTGGAACGAAATTTATTATTCTTGGCATTCACTAAGCTACATTTCCTGTTCTAGATCATAATTGGCTATCTTATTTCTTTTGCCTGAAAATCACCCCAACTTGTCATTTCCTATTTTAAAGAATTCTAAGTTTCAGACGTGTATTTTGGAAGAGGTAGATATTGCAGGCACAAAATGTGAAAATAAATTAAATGGAAAAATCGCGCCAAGTTACATTACAGCTTATTGTTATTATAGTGCCACGAAATTGGATATACAAATTCAAAGAGGGATGAAAACGAGTCGAAAGGAGTAACTTTCACCAATGAACCTATGTCTGGAAGTGCACGTGCTAGAAGACGTCAAATACACGGAGTTTCACTTTCTATCGGTCCCAGCTTTCCGTTTATAACTTTCAAACTAATGGACGTGTCGTAATTTAGAACGATTTGAAACGGAAATACCGTAGTGTATGAGAAGCATGATAATACCAAGTGTTGAAAGTAGTCATTAGCAATATGACATTAGCATAAACACCCCTCGCCATGCTGTGGAAGGTACATAGCCTCAATCTTTCGCTGAAGATTTTACATTTAGAAGACTCCCTAGCTTGTTGCGCTACTCTTTCGGAATTGCATAAAAAATTCGATAGGAAGATTAAGGCCGCAACTCCCGATGTTGGTGAATACCTTCCATAGCATGGAGAGACGTGTGCAAGCATGTCTTGATGCTAATGACATGCATACAACACTTATGAGATCATCATGCTTCTCATACACGTTTTACTAGGTATTGGATCGTATTTCTATTCGGTATTAAGTATTTATTTCTGTATTTCTAATAGGTATTTACGTGTCAACATTGAATGAGGTCCATTAGTTTGAAAGTTGGGAAAATACAAACCCAGAGTAATGCATTTGACGTCGCCTAGCGCATGCACTGTGCCCTTCCGGCATATGTTTATTGATAAAAGTAACTCCTCTAGATCCCTTCTCCTCCCCTCTGAATTTGTGTATCAAATTTCATTACACCTTGTATGATAATAAGCTGTACTGTAACTATGGCACAATTTTTTCTTCTAATTTATTTTCACATTTTGTGCCTGCAATATCTCTGCGTGTAGTGAAATAACAAACGTGAAATTTGTACACCACTTTACTGCTATATATATCTTTAATGCGTTAAAAATTCAGATTTTTATCATTATCCATACCAGAGATAATTAGATCTAAAAAAACGAGAAAACCGAGGCCTGAAGCAAAGACAGAACAGATATTAGGGTTCAAACTTTTTTTACGTTAAGTACCACGACATTGGTACTAGCAACAAAAAAAAAAATCAGCTCCGATACATATATTCTTTCCAAAATACACACGTCTGAAATTTCGAATTTTTAAAATCGGCCATGCCAAGTTGGTGATGATTTTCAAGCATAAGGAAATAAGATAGCCAATTATGATCTAGGACAGAAAATGTAGCTTAAGATACGCCAAGAATAAGAGGTTTTATTCCAGAGCTCTATGACTAACCATAACCAAGACATGTAAGATTTCGCAAAGCTATAAACATAAGAAAAACGTCGTAGGGTCTAAAATAAAAGTGGCCGCCATTGTGCCTAAGGGGGTTAACATGAAATTAAAATGATTGTCATTTTGAACTTCTAACATGGAAATATCACACAAAAAAAAGGTCGAGCAACAAGTGCTGGACCCACTTGACATGGATTGACCCAGGTATTCATATACAGTATTAAAACATGATAGATTACTTTAAAAGAAGCTGTTTGCTGTGACGTTGAATTGTTTATTAAAATCTTTCATTCTGAAGCATTACCTCGCGGAAAAAAGAAATCGAAACATCAGATTAACGTAAAAACGTTTTGCTAGTTAGAAAAAAGTTAACCTATAATTTAGTAATTTTGGACTATAGTCAAACGTAACATCTACATAGTATCCCCTTTCCTTTCTCCATCATAATATTTTCTCTTTTTCTCGTTTTGTTAAAAGACACCATTATTAGGATTCTAGATTCCTTAAACTCTCTATACTTCCATGATCACAATGCTTCTATTGGTCTGCCTTCAATGACAACATATCTATTATGAAGGACCACACAACAATATGCAAAACACTATCAACAAACTTCAAAAAAATAAAATAGAAACAGCATTTGATCATTCATTTTTTTTTACTTTCACAATTCAGTTTACGTTCTCTCTAAGAAAACTGCCCAGGGCTGACATGCTGTCAGTAGGTGACGCAAAAATCTCCAAAAGCTGGAGGGGAACTTAGAGACTACTAGGAAAAGTCAAAGACGAGCACCGAGGGAACTCTCTCATCTATCTTACTCCTAGCCTATTCTTCCATTTTCTTCATCCCTTTTGAACTTCACATGGCCGCTAGGAAATGCCAATAAAAGATCCAGCCATGTCTACCTGCAGGCAACACGAGCGGTGCTCTCTCAGGGAAGAAGACCACTCCCTGGTTGTACACAACTCTCAGTGATTCCGCATTTCGTTCCACAATGGCTTCTACTGTACTGTCAAATCAAACATTTACCTTTTAGACTCCCTCTAAAACTCTCTTCCAGTGTAAAATCGCTGAAATTGCTACTCTCGTGTTCAAAACCCCAATATTGGAGACTGCACGCGTGAGCTGATTCAAGCTATAAAGCAGTAGTTCCTAACCAGTGTCGTGAGATGTTTCTGAGATTTCCTGCACTAATATTTTTTAATATATTTTTTTAACTTTATTAACTGAGTGCCCACCATATTTTGAAGGTGCACTATTGCTAAAACTCAACGCGTAATAATGGGAAAATAGAGTATATACTACTCTTCTAAAATTAATTTAGACCTTTTGGAACCTTGTCAGTTACCTGCCCGCTACTACCTGCCAGCCACTTCAAATTGTAACAAGATAATCGTATTTCAGCAAGTAGTACCAAGTAATGGAGGGTAGATAACTGACAATGTCCGAATTTAATTATGAAAGAGTACGCCTAGTATATTATCTTTCACACGTGACTTATTTCAGAGAACAATCCTTTATTTCATCGCGATGTCGTCTACCTTTATTTTTTATTTGTCCTCTAGTTCTTCGATTTTATCTTCTATTGTCCTTTATTTTATTTTCTCGCGATTATTGTGTGGTGATAAGCGAATAAAAAAAAGTATACCCTTTAAGCTACAGTATATATTAGCTTCACTTGTGAGTTAGCATAAAGCGAGAATCGCATAAATCGAATTTGCATATATCAAAACTTGCAGAAATCCAAAATGGAATTAAACAAAACATATCGAATATCAAATTACTCAAAAATCGTATTAATCTACATTCGCATAAATCGAATCTTGCAGTAATCTAAAATGGAACTAGTCTTAAAATTCGCATAAATCGAATATTTAATTAGTCAAAACTCGCATAAATCTAAATTTCTATAAATTAAAAATTGCGTAAATCAAAACGTGCAGAAATTAAAAATAGAATTACTCATATCGAATTACTGAAAGAGCGCCTAAATCTAAATTCTCATAAAACGTATTCTTTAAAAAAACATTTCTGTCTGTCCTTTATTTTCGTCATGTAAAATGTGGTCTCTGTACTTAAAATGTAGGCCTACTAGTACTGTAAATAGCCGGTCAAAAATGACGGAAAAGTTTTTGTTTTCAATACGAAATTCATGCAACTTCACACTGAAGTTGTTAGGTAGAAATTTGATTTTGAAGAAAACTTGGTTCCCGTGTTACAGCACACGTATTTATTGTTGTACTAGCTGTACCCGCAGCTTCGCTCGCGGTCGTTTTACAATTAAACAATTAAAACGGAAATCAAAAAACTTGAGTTTAACCGAAAGTTTATTAAATCCAGAGGGTGAAATGCAAACTTGCGCTCGCACCCGATGTTTGTCGCCAACTGTCGCGCACAGGCTATGGACGTACCAACGCGGTAGGCCTACCTCATGCGCAGGCGCAACACCCGCTCCACACTGTTGCCCGCAGCACGAAGCTTATAAGAATATCGTGATTATCCGAGATTAATTATAAGCGTACATTTAATCAAGATAAAACTTACAATGTTTTTTAGGACCTCTAATATGCTGACGAAAAAATCAAGTTAATTGGATCAGTAGTTTTTGAGTGGTGGAGTCACAAACATACAGACGGACTTTCGCATTTATTTATTAGTAAGGATGTATACTAACGGTATGCCCATCAAATAATTAATAACTAGCTGTGGAAAGCCCGTGCTTCGCACGGGAAAGTCACGTACGGGAACTATATGGTTTGTAGGCATCATCATTTTGTTTAGACTTATGCAACATTTGCGTAAACTCATGTTGCTTCGCAACATTTGTTCGTCTTTTTCATTTTTCAACCAATTGGTTTAAAATAATGGATTACACATTTGCGTAATCAGTGGCTTACTGAAATCGTTTAAAATGCTCATTAACCCATAAAACCAGACACAATAGATAAACTTTTCAAAAAAATCAAAAAAGGACACCTCGTGTTTCTCACAAACAAATGAACTCTAACTAACCCCTCTAACACAGCGGGCCCTTATAAAAAAAAAAGCAAATTCACGTTAATAATTCGCGCTAATCAAATCATCAGGATCTGTACAGCAGAATTGTGTCAATGGTAAATGTCGACGAATTGGAACCATGACGTCACTAACGATGACGTTATGGTCATGGCCGAATACAACTCGAATGGTAGACAACCATCCAAAATAAAAAATTGTTGAGTCATGATGGAAGGTTAATCTACCAATTCTGCTGAAATTCAAAATTTTAAATAACCTATAGAGCTTATTCATCGACATGGCGTTGCTTGGCAGCCATGTTTGTTGTTGTTGAAACGAAAACAAACCACTCTGCGCATGCGCCAGACGTACCACATCCGGTCGTTTGGCAAATATTATAATAGATATAGACAATCTTATTTCCGCTAAAGGTTGTGGTGCTAATGACAAATTTTCATTTTTCACAGTCACCCACCAGTCACAAAGCCACCCCCGCTTACGGTTTAGCTTTTAAATAAGCACATCTAAATCAATCGCTTAAGAACGCCTTGTATCTTTAAATTACTTGTAAGTTGTGAAAGTTGGATGATGAGGAAAAACATTGAGTCATTACTTTATTCTCTTTAAACAACATGCTGATAGCAGTGCCACCAAAAATATAGCAACTAGCCGTGAGCCTGTGCTTTGCACGTGAAATTATCGAAATACTAAAAAAAAAAAAAGAAAAAAGTTTCCTTATCGGGATTCGAACTGGCAACCTTCAGATTGAGAGGCAGCTATGCTAGCCAATGGACCACAGGAGCAAGCTTGAAACAGCCTTTCTATCAAGTTGCTAAATGTGTTGACCCAATTGGGGCTGAACATGAGCGGTTAAAAACCTAAACATAGACACCCCAGGACATAGGAGAGTAACACTGTCAAATTTCGTTCCAATCGGTCCAGCGGTTTAGGAGCCTTATTGGTGCGCACAAACTAATCGACCGTCTTTATAATATAGGATGGGTTAGTTTTGATTGACCACAATTTATTTCGGATTACTGAGGTGGGTAGGTATTTAGTTTTGAGAAGCGCACAAACTGCCCAAAAGCTTGTTATATGGCACCCACAGAAATACTGATGGCTTACTCAGATTACCGATGTTTCTGAGTTTAAATGGGATCTGAACGATTGCCCGACAATTCGAGACATCCTACATTTTTTTTTTACAAATGTTTGAAATGGAATGGGTTAAAAAGAACGTTATGGTAATTCCGTGAAGATATTCCAATGTTTGTCGTTAATAAAACTTTCTTCACTATCGTTTAACACAGGAGCAGCGACTTTCCAAGAAGCAACAGTTAAAAGTTGTCATTCCAAGAACTGAAATCTATGTATAACCCTTTTTTAATGTAGTTTGTAAATGCTTAAACTAAATTAACAATTATAGTAATAAACATTTTTTAAATAAAACAGTGACAAAATTCCAAGACATTGACTTGAGAACATTCCAAGACTTGAAATGCTGATCTGAAGTGCTGAATCCACCGAGCCGTCTTTTTTTTATATATGGAAACTCACAACTCATTCACTCACAAGTGAAGCTAATATAAAAAGTAAATGTGTGCATTGTGTCGGGCCACTGTGATGTCGGGAAAACGTTGTTAAAAAACCGTAGTGTCGGGCAAACGTGTTTGGGCAATCGTATCGTCGGGAAAACGCACTGCCGGGCAAACGTACCAGACCCGTTTAAACTACTATAGTATGTTGTGAAAGTTGGCCAATGGAGAGAAAAAAAGACAAAGGCTTCTTTACTCTCATATACAGGATGTTCCAAAATTCAATACATAAATTCACAGGTGAAGAGAGAAGGTGGACAAGAGTGACTTTCACCAATAAACCCATGTTCAAAAGTGTACACATTAGGCGCTAGACATCAAACAGCATGTGCAAGCTAGGCACAAGTCAAACATTACTCGCTTTATATTCTGGTGAATACACTACACTACACCTATACCTCACTATACGGCCGCTCTTTATACAGCATTTCGCTATAACGACCGTTTTTAATTATGACACTTCTTTGATTTACGACCCACAATGTTTCGTTATACGGCCAAAAAATGCTGTCACTAATCAAAAATATTTGATCAGAATAATTTATTCGTTATACGGCTTTTCGCTTTGCGGCCAACTTTTCCAGAACATATCTAGGCCAAATAGCGAGGTATAGGTGTACATTGGTGGGATAAGTTACAAGAACTGTTCAACAGTGTAGCCTCCTACTTGAATACACGCTGTGCAACATCATTGACTGCCCAAGATGCTCAATTGTACGTATGCATGCTCAGATGCCTGGCATTGTACGTATGCTCTCAGTGGCTGTATGTACCCAGGTGACGAAGTCCTCCTCAAACTAAATAGGCATCTTGTTGTACACTAGGCTCTTGAGGTGACCCCTACAAAACTATTAAGTGAGCAAGTTAAGCAGTCGTACAGATGTAGTGTATTTGCCAGAATAAAGTGCAGTAATGGTTGACCTGTGCCTAGTTTGTACACACACTTTGAAGACACACAACGCAAGCACTTTTGCACATGGGTTCATTCGTGAAAGTTACTCCTCCTCAACTCCCTCTACTATCCCTCTTTAAATTTGTATACTGAATTTTGGAACACACTGTAATGAACATCCTTTGAAATAGTCGGCTAGTAGAACTGCCAAACAACTAGTGCTAAGTTAAACTGATTGGCCACAATTTCTTCTAGATTACTAATGTTTTTGAACATTACGTCATTGATCAGTACTAATTCTCCATTCTAAGCGCCCCTTAAGTTTTTTTCAGCTTAAAATTAAATGGATAGTCCTTTTTGTAAAATTATGTTGTGTACAAGTTCCTTGTTGCTTTATAATCATAAACAAAATCATTATTTCATTATTTCGTAAACGAAATCATAATACACAAAAATTTTAATTTAAAAAAACAATTACACACCACTGTAAATGTTTTTTTATGACAAAACTGTGAAAATGAAAACCTAATGATCCAAATGAAAAATGGACCACACAGTGATTGATAAACAAGGTACTAAGCTTAAATGATAGGTCAGTGATAAAAAATAATCTTTAAATGTAATGTAATGTCAAGCAAGAATTTGAATTTGAAAAAATTATACACCACTGTGCATGTTTTCTATACCAACACTGTGAAAGCCTAATGATCAAGATGAAAAATGGACCATAGTGATTGATAAAAAAAAAAATCTTCAAGTGTGATGCCAACCAAGCCTTTGAGTACACAACAGACACAAAAGTACCTGGCATTCCTGTTTTAGTTTACAGTATACAGTACTTAGCAATCAAATGTAACCTTGAGATCATCCCTTTGAATTGCACTCTTACAAATCACTCACAAGATTTTTTGAGCCCGGCGTACCGCCGGGCAACTGTAAACATCAACTTTGCCATCAATTTCTATAATGTCTTCT
>JAQIWH010007272.1:0-11679 GCA_034695005.1 Cryptops parisi
ATAGACAAAGGGAATCTTAATGCGAAGAAAGTTAAGAGAATCTTTTTCGATTTTTCTCGTCATTGTTTCTCCTTTTATCTCCCTTCTTCTCGCGTTCTCTCCATCGCAGGCCGACTCGATATCGATCTAGCGCGAGAAAACTGTGAAAGGGCCACGAAACGCAGCTTGACCCATTGGTGCTCATTTATCTTTTGTCGAGCAGTCAATTACGTCTCTGACATGTACACGAAGCCAAGTTGTTTTGGTTACAATTGAAGCACAAATATGTTCTGGCAAGCGAAAAACCAATCGTCCTTTGACTTTTATCGATATACTTTGCACACGTCACATTTCGAGTCTCGCTTCGCGGTGCGATCTTATTGATGATGAGAGGTGGGAAAAAAAGAATGAAAGATCACGTGATGACGAAGAAGCCATTTTGTCTTCCCTCGCAAGACGGACTTTATTAAAGAATTTCCGAATTTAGCAAGTATACCATGTACATTATACTCACTGTACATTTTAGTATATTAATACTTGCATACTTAAATTGCACAGCGTATAGTATAATTGAAGGGCCTGGTTTTTTAAAGAGTGTTAAGTGATATTTTGACAATTTTGAGGAAAAATTTTTTTAAAAGCTGCTTGCTGTCTATGGGTTATTTCAAACTTCTTGCACAAATGTCTTTGAACATATTGTTGTTTTGCCCAAAATTATGCTTTAGAAAGGTAGATTTGCGCCTGACACATTCGAAAATGTTTTTAGGACAATTTTGAGAAAAATGTTACTTAACATCCTTTCACACCAGCCTTTCAATTGAAGAGTTGGAGTGGAATAACGACGTAACTCAAAAATTGCAGTTTTCAGAAACACTTCTGGCATCTTCAAATTTAAGATTCAAAAACAAAATCCTGTCCAAATAAATAAATCCTGTGTACTGTATATTTATAGAAGGAAATGAACAGGTATTGCAAAAAATCTATTAACTTTAGTTGACAGGCCTCAAGTTATGGGCTAATTTGAAAATTCAATTAGGTCGTTATTCCAAATATGAGGCTAATTTATAAATGCATTTGCGCCGTTTTTCTAAAGATTAGTATCTTTTCTATTGTTTTCGAAGTGAAACAACCAGGAAGTGAACAAAAAAAAATTCAGATTTACAATAATCGCGTTCCATATTCTTGCTCCAAAAAGTTCGAAAGTGCAAATTATAGGCAACTCAATGTTTTTATGCTGTTTTTAGATTGGTCTAAAATAATTCAATATATGCGTTTCAAAGAATCAAAGAAGTGGATTCACACCGTTTTTTACACTCAACTCAATTATACTAGAATTTTATAAAAAGTATGAAATATACCATAGTAATATGGTATATTTTTATACCTTAATAATATTTTTATTTAAATAAATTTAAAATTTATTATCCGCATTTCCATATATGGAGTTTTGACTATTCATGAATACGCGTCTTAACAACCTGTTTTAAAATGCGAATTAAAGTTTTCGGTATGCATTAGAGATGAAATGTTGGCGAAGTTTTTCGACTGCAAAAGTATGTTGCATTTTGTGCGCTTGAGCGAGAACGAAATTTGGCTCTCTCTTTGTGGAAAAGTGAAAAAGTTAAGGTTTCCCGTATTTTTTGTCGTCGTCGTTGTTGTTGTTTTAAACGATGGTGTAGCCGAGCATCAAACAGAAACCTCTTTAGCCGAAAGCATTACTACTACTAGCCTACTAGTCGCGTTGCTAACACTACTAAGTAGAAAAGGCGTAGTGTCTTTTAGGTAAGGTGCTACTACAGTGTGGTGATGGTTGCTTATTTTTATTTTTTATTATTTTTATTCTTGCTTCCCTCAGCTTGGTGAATGCTTCACTTAGTGCCACCAGAGCGCAACTAACGCGACAACTCGCGTCAACGTAATTACAAAATTCTCCTCTTTTTCCTTTTTTTTCTCTATACAGTATATCCTCCTCCTTCTCCTCATCTAACTCCTTGCGCCTCCCCCTTGTCGTTATTTTTGTCTACTACTAGACTAATGCAACTTTTACAAACGAGAAACTAGGCTCGGGCAGATTTTCCAATTTTCACTTTGCCATATTACCACCACGTCCATCAGGAATCGTGAAAACATGTTAAATGATGGAATTTTTTTTTTCCAAGGGTAAAATTTACAAGAGTGCAGTAAATCATCAATATCGATAATGATTTACGTGAATTTGTTTTTGCGATTGTGAGAGGGGGTTTAGTTATGATATGCTTTCTGTTCAGTGGAGGACGTCTCCGGTGACAGTTGGAGAGCGCTGACAACACAAAAGGATCAAATCATTTGAACTGTTGTCTAATTTCTTTTTAAAAGGGAAGATAATGGAAAAGTGGGTAGGGTTTTTTGAAATATAGCGTTTTTAACTTGTCATCTTGTGACAGATAAAGGTGAACAGATGTTCTCATTAAATATAGACCGTTGTGTGTTGTCTGAAAATTATCCTTACAATTCTGAAAACCTCCTGACACACCATTTTTTTGTATAGCAAGTGGAGCTACTTGTAGACAACTAACTGTCAGTTTCTTGCTCAACTAATTAAAAGTGAACTGTCAAAAAGCTGACATCACAGTTGTCTACAAATTGTTCCAATTGCCAACCCAAAAATTGCGTGTGTTATGATAATTACCGAAGTGTGTGAAAATAATTTTCGGACACTCAGTACGCTATAAATTTAATACGAAGTCTCCGATTTACGCGAGTTACATATACAGTGGAATCCGGTTATTATAATTACCGATAATGTTATCAATCGATTATTGTTATTATAATTAGTCGGTCTCAACACATTGTTTAATGTATCAACCGTTTAATGTTATCAGCCAGTTATTATCAAAAAGCACTAGTCCCAAAGTGATCACAATAACCGGATTCCACCGTATATCCAATTTTGCATTGTGCGACGAGAGAAAATTTCTTATATGCTCGTTCTAGTCAAAAACAAGTTGGTTATTCTGTGATTCTGTGTACATTTTCGGACATTTTAACCTTCGCATAAATCGTGGACAACCATGTTATATTTATACGTATTTTTTTTATATTATCCGTTGTAAGTTTTATAGTTTTCTTATAGTAAGCGTTTTGTTAAATTGTATTGTTTTGTAACTGTGTAGTACTTACGGTACCAATGGTTTATAGTCTCATCGACCCAAATAAAAAAACGTTACTCAATTTCCTAATGGGTGGTTTACATGTGTAAGATAAATTAATTTCAGAACAGCATTGTACATTTATTTTATTTTAGTTTATATATATATTTTTTTTTATGAAAAAATCTTTAATTGCCGAGAAACAAAGTAGTTCATATTTTATTTCACTTTGTGTCAATAGGAACATTAAAATAATTAAAAGACACTTGTAATTGGTCTCGAAGAAATTATAGTTTTATATGTGTCATTTCAATCGAGATTTTTATCTCTCGGGTTATTATAACACGTTGCCACGTGTTTAAATGACATTCTAACAAACAGAAAATTATTTTGTATGTGTTCTGAATAGAAGTGTCATCAAAATGGTTATTATTTTTTTCTTGTTTTTATTTTTTTGTCAGTCTTAGGGAATTTTTTTTTGTTTTTTTACGATGTTTTGGCATTTAAGTTTTTATGGTTTGCATTTAAAAACAATCGGAAGGAAATTGTCGTTGCATGCAAAGAGAAAATTAATTTATAATTTGTTTACTATATAACATTCATTTCAAGTTCGCGCCATTTTGTTTGTTATCGAGTGTAGGGTTAGTTTGTCACAAAGATAAGAGCACAATATATGGAGAAAAAAAACGCATTAAGAAATTAATAAATAAGTGCGAAATAATGAAGGTGTACATGTATGTTTTGACTTGGATGGTGTTATCGTCGATGTAAACAAATTTAAACATCCGCAAATTAATTTTCAATTTGTTTCGGAAGATGTTTTTTTTTTTTTTACATCGATTTTTTTGTATAGTTTTTCCATAAATTTATGTTTTGTGATGGTTAAAATTTATTAGCGGAATAGTTTATTATAATATATGAAAATTATATATTGTGATCAAGAGGCATCTGAAAAACAGTTGTTTTATTGGTTATCTTGATGTAATTTATGTATTGTGTGTAGAAAATCGATTTTTTAAATAATCGATTATTAATTATAATAATCGATTATTCAGAAAGTAGTACACTTTTTTGTTAAGTTATTTTTTTGTAGTTTGATATATTTTTTAATATTTCGGAAATATTTTATTTAGATTTAGTTGTTTTTTATAGAGATGTCCAAAAATTACTATTGGCGTTTTACTCAAAGTTTCAAGTTTCTCATCTCTTTAGTGGTGCAAAATTATAAGTGAAATTAAATAAAATAAAAGAAAACATTAATAGTTTATAAAAGTAACAAAGACAAATTAATTATAAATTATTTTTATGTAGTTGTATATAGTTTTAAGTATTACTTGAGTTTTATCTTTAAATCCAGTTATTTTTATAGTAATATCCAAAAGTTACTATTGGCGTTTTTCTTGGTGCGGTTGTTTGACGAAAAATTTACTAATACAGTGGTTGACAAAAAAAAATAACAAATTTATTTAGAAATACTTCTATAGACTTCAAAATATTCATTTGGTTAGTTGTTTTGAAAAAATAAGTCATTTTTCTTAGCAATGTCCAAAAATCACAATTGGCGTTTTTCTTGATGAAAAATAAAGAAACGTAAAAACAAATTTCACTAGTTGACAAAAGTGAAAATGGCCAATAGGAAATTCACTTTAAAAAAAAAAAAGAAAAGAGAAAAATGTCATACAGTCAACTCTTGCGTAGAATAATATCATTTTAATGTATCCTTGCTGAACGCCCATTAAACGTCGTTATAGCAAATCGCTTTTTCCGAAAAGGGGAACATTCTTCTTTGGCGATCTCTCTGTCGACGCACCTTTTGGCAATCTCTAGGACTCAGCTTCCTTCATCCACACAACATACAAAACTCAATGGCTTTGCCGATAAATGGGGGAGACGATGAATGGACGCTGGCGACGACGTTGGGTCGCTAAAGAAATCGGAAGTTGTTCCGGATTTCTTGGAGCCCAGGCTCATTGCGAACGTCCGATAACAGTGGCCCTCGATTGGTGTCGGAAACCGGATGCGGACACGATGACCGTCATAAAGCTACTAGTAGTAATGCGCTTAGTTGTCGTCGTCGTCGTCTCCTGCTGAGAAACTAAACATCCCAAACCTCTTTCTCCAGTAGTAGCTGTACCCCCTCTTAGCGCGTTTTACCCCCCTCCATTCGTTGTATAACAACCTCGATTGGTCGTTGAGATAGCAGAAAAGGGAATGAAAAGACAAACGCGGCTAAGGAAACGAGCAGTTAGTATATGTGACGGGGTGGAACATGACACAAGTGAGATATCTTTTCTCGCAAGTTTGTGTGGGTTTTGGTCATAGGGTGCGCGATAGTCGTTTTATAGTGGGTCCGGTTGTAATTGCAAGTTGTTATTGTCAGGATTGATAGTGAAATTGGTATTATGTTGTTTTTGCGGATGGTTTTAAGTGTACATTCGGAACATGTACAAGGTGCTGTTATGTACTTATTTGTTAGGCGTAATTATTAATGATACAAGTTTTTAGACATATAATTAGATGTTTTTGTTGTTCATTTTACGTAGAAAATCGATAATTCAATAATACCTTCAGATTCTGAGGAAATTAACAACCTCTTCTTCAGAACATAACATACCAAAACATTCATACACTGTATATACAGGGTGTGGGTGTTCTAGCCAAGTATTTCCAATTTTATACTCCAAAGGGCTAATATAATGAAAATACTGAGTTTTGAATATTAACGAATAACGTTTTTATACATACTGTGCAATTAAGTCTTTTACGCGGAAAATCGAATTTTTGTGTGTGTAATATTCCCAAACTTGTAGGTTATCGTTTTGCGTTTAAGTTTATTGGTCGGTAGTTGAAAAGTGACGCAAATTTCGCCAGTAGGGTGCGCTTTGCATTGGTGGGCTAAATCGAATTAATTTCCTCAGATGGTCGTTGTTGTTGTAATGTATCGAATGGGAAACCTTAAGAAACAAAAGTCAGATCGCCACGTTTGACAGGTGATGGCAACATTGTTGCGAGTGAAGTCGTTAAACCCTTTGGGGCCCCCGCTAATTGTTCGGTGGCGTGTTTTGTTGCTAGGTTGCAATCATCGTTTTCTATGCGCCACGAGTTGGTTTTAATAGTTTGTGGTCTGCTGCCATTCGTGGGGCTTCTGCTTGTTCCCTTTGATCGACTTTATTGGCCGTTTGTCAAGAGCCACCACTCCATTGTATTGTGCTGTACTAGTGTAGTGTTGTTGGCCATATGTATAACCAGGTCGAGTGGGGGAATGATCACAACCACCCACTTTATTAAGAGAGATGATGGAGTTTCTTCAGTTTACTATCACTAGAAAGCAACGTTTAACTAAATTTGTACTGTTTGAGAAAGTGAGTGTAAGAATGATCATCTTAGTTTAGGTTGGTTAACTTTTGTAATGAAAATATAATTGTAAGTATTTTCTATACGCTTTGTTTCAGCTTCACTTGTGAGTGACTTTGTGAGTGAGTGACTGAGCTGGGAACTGAACGTATACTGCCATTTAAAGATAATATGATAATGATAATATACTGTATAGTCCAATGGACCAAAAATCGCATGAGTAACCTCATAAATCGAAAATTGCATAATTCCAGTTTAACAAAAATCGCAGATTTCGAAAATGGATTTACTCGAAACTCGCAGAAATTGAATAAACCCATTACTCAACGATCGCATTAATCTAGCTTCACATAAATCGAATTTCGCGTAAATTAAAATTTGCAGAAATCGAATATCGAATTACGAAAAGAGCGCATAAATATAAATTCGCATAAAGCGAAACTATATATAAAGTATATTTTTAAATGGCATTTTTAATCTACTTGTTATGACTTTACATTATTTAACTGTAGTTGTATACTTCATATTGAAATGTAGAGAATCGCTATAACCGGATTTTTGTTTTGACAAGAAGACTTTTTTTTTTCAACTATACTACGGTATTTTGAAGTCAAACACTTTCTTGTGATAGCAAAGTGCAACTTTTTTATTATTAATAATATTACTGCTTATCTACGTGGAAATCGGATATTAGTGACAGGTCGTTCTTAACTAAGAAAAAAGATTTCTCTTTTGTCGAATTACCTATCCATCATCAGGTGGCACTCCCCCTATCTTTTTCGGTTTGCGCACCAACCATCACCCTGTATAACACATAGGCCGTTGCAGAAGAGTTTTTTTTTGTATGTTATTATTATGGATGACTTTGCGAACACAAAGGGTTCGGTTGGGTAGGAGTCTTCATCCGGGCGAGTAGTAAGGGGTACTACTAGTAGTATAACTGAAGAAGTGGGAAGAGATGGGGTGGGTGAGAGTGTGGCGAAATGAGAGGCGTTAGGACTGTTGTTTGGCGCCTAGGATAGGCTGGTCGTGACAAGCGAGCGACAGTCGATGATTGATGAGAGATTCGAAAGGCTTCTGGACCACAGGAAAAGAGGTGGTGGACGATGGATGGAAAGATGGTGAGAGTGAGTAGTCGAACCAATAAGGTTGCTTTGGCCAAGTAGTGGTTGGTATTGAAGAAAGACTGCGTTGTAGGGAGAAAAAAAAGAAGAGGTGGTAGTGATGGATCAAAAGGGGGAAGTGGGTATTGAAAGAGGGGGGAAAGGGGAGGAAGAAAGAGAGATAGCTCGTTAGTAGGATGTTGGACGCGATATTAATACATTAGTACACTCGGCAATCGAATAGGATGATAGGGAAAAAATGATGATGGAAAATGGTGATGTTGTGACATTAGCCGATGTGTTTATTGATTGATTTTCATTTTATTTTTTCAAGAAATGATTTTTTTTGTTTTTTTTTTTTTACAAAGATATCGATTATTTATAAAAAATATGAACGGAGTCATAATCTGAAGCATTATGTTTCAAATGAACTAGAAATTTCTTTCTTCTTTTTTTGAACAAAAAGTGGTTCAGAGTTCTTAAACGTATCGATTCCTATATAATTCTTATATAATACCAATTAATACTATATAAAAATGTGGTGTAGTATATTCTCATCAAAATTTGTAATACTGTATGTGGTAGTTTATAAAATGCTGATTCTGTTTGTAAGGTGATTTTAAACCTTATATTTGACAATTTTTGTAGGAAAAATGTCATAGCAAACAATATATAGAAACAGAATGTCACATAAAAATGTGTTTTTATCATTAACAAATAAAATAAAAATATTTAGGGGAGGGGGGTCAAAAACATTTTTCGTCAATATGAATCGCATTATTGCGAATCTGTATATGACAGTAGGCTATATAAAAAGTGGGCTTTGCATAGAAATTAATTTTCAATGTACCGATGCTGTACTTGTTTCTCTGTGTTGTAACGATAGTTGTGTTGACCTATTGGAAGGTGTGTTGAGTATCAGAGGGGGGGGGGAGGTTGATTGTGATTTGAGGCTGTTTGGTCATTGAAATTGGATCCGTCATAAGGTGGTAGTCAGTCGTTACGTTTGGGGGGCGTACTGCTGAGTTTCATGTTCGGTTGTTAGCGTCGTCGTCGTCGTTGTTGTTGTTGTTACATTCCATGTTTGTTGTTATGTTGTTTGGGTTTTGAAAAGGCGAGGTGATGGTTTATGTCGGCGCTTAGTTGCCTTTTGCGGTTTTGCCTTAGCCTCAATTAACTCGAGTTTCAACGTGAGACTGGTGCGATTTTCGAACGCTGTGCTGTTGGAAATCATTTTCGCGAAAACCGGGAAAGGAACGGGAGGGGGAAAAGGGCATCATTTGGAATAATGAATAGTTACGACGAGATAATAACCCACGTGCCAACGGGATGAAAATTTTCAAATTGTACACCGTGCTAGTAGTAGTAGTAGTAGTACTCTCTTAACCAACCAACCAACCAACCAGCAACCAGTGCGCGAAGTGATATCCGAAACCCAAGATGCCATCAAAACTTAAAAGGGGGTCGTATATCTCTCGTTTTAATGGGAGAGAAAAATGCCATTTGGGATGAAAGAGGATGTGTTGTATATACGTATAAGTAGTGGGCCCAGGAAATCAGCATAATTAGTTTTACCGAAAATAATAAAAGTGTGTTATTCATAAACACGTTCTTTGATGAGTTACAGCTAAATTGCAAATGAAAAGATACGACTATTGGAACAGAGATACACTGTTGTTTTTAATTGTTGAATTTTCATAACTGTTAGTTATGCCATACAGTTTGATGTCATTATGTTGGATGATTTATGTTAGCAAATTCATTATCACCAAAAACGCTGCCGAGTAATCCTTTTATTGCTATCCTTACACGATAGTGAAATCTTATTAATTGAAATTTCTAATTTTTATATTTTCTTAATTATTATGCATTTAATATGTACATAATTAAAACGTATATTTTTTGTTTCTTTGCAGGTACTTGTATATTTCATATATACCATTGGTTTTTCGAACGTTACTCTACGTCTTGCTGTTCACTAAGGTAGAGCACTGTCATTTTATATCACTCATTGTTTGGGATCACGTGACCAAAGTGTACACTTTTATACAGTGGAGGTAAAGTTAGTTTTTGTGTATTACAGGTATGCAAAATTTTCGACAATTTAATAAGAGTATAAAATTGAACCGGATTTTGTTTGGCGTAAGAAAACTAATTGGTTGTTGATCTTGAGTCAATTGAAATCCGGCTTAAATTTGAATACACAGAATTTTGCAAAAAAAGTGTAATGAGTTATACACGTGTTTTAAAATATAATACGTACTGTGTATATTTAAAACTTAAAATAGACAAATATTTTTAATATATGTATATAATTTTACGCATCTTCAAGTATTAGTGTTGCTAATATTTTTGAGGTTTTAATATATGACACTTTCATAGAAACATAATTAATTGAAGATGTTATAAGCATAATAGAGTATTTAAAATAGTTCAAATTATTTGATTTTGTTTTAAAGATTTTTTTCTTAAAATAAATTTAAGGTCATTGTTATCACGGTTTTCGATTTGGTTTTAGATGGGGGGTAAAGGGGGGTGAGCTAATATGTTACGGCGAGATGGGGGGCGTTTGTTAATTATTTATCGTTTAATAGTAGGATTGAATGTGTTGAAGAGAGAAAAGGAAGAAAATTGAGGAAAGGGTTAAAGTTGCTCATGATTCATTAATAATCCGAGCACGAGCGCCAGGTATCGAAAGGGTTGATGGGCGTGTTTTCTAAGACCGTGTCGCAACGGATGGTAATTGATGGGCTTGTCAATAGAAATCCACGACAAGAGTTTGGTAGGGAAGAATATCTTTTCCTTTTCCCCCTTCCTATATATATATATATATATATATATCATCCCCTCCTCTCACGTGACTATAATCAAGTATGAATCTGGTTTTAGATTCTCTTTTTTTTCTTTCAAAGTCGAAAGGGGGG
This sequence comes from Cryptops parisi, assembly GCA_034695005.1. Lineage (NCBI taxonomy): Eukaryota > Metazoa > Arthropoda > Chilopoda > Scolopendromorpha > Cryptopidae > Cryptops > Cryptops parisi. The sequence goes on from JAQIWH010007272.1 coordinate 10,489, forward strand.
GGGTCAAACTTTTATATTTTTCGAATGTATAAGTAAATAAATATTACTGTGTGTAGGGGAATGGGTTAATGATTTTACTAATAGATAATTAAAATTTGTATTATTAGAAAAATTTATTGTTGAGGTCAATAAGTTATTTTATTCTTTGATGATCCGCCAGCAGTAACTTGTCTTTTTTTAGTAATTAAATTTTTTATTTTAAAGTCTATATAACGTGGAATAGTGAAATTTGATTGTAAATGTGACTATTCGAGATTTGTTAACTAATGATTAAATTTTAAATGTATATAAAAATAACCATTGAGACGATGAATATTTTTATTTCAACCCCCCTCTCCTGAATTTCTATTCTTGGGGTGGTGGTTTTGCTTTTAATTCTGCAGTGGCTTACCTGAGTTTTAAAAATTTATATTTCCTATCCTAGCTAATGAAGATCAATTTTTTTTCACTCATTATTATTTTTTTAAAAAAGTAAGATCAATATCAATTAGACGCCATTTTGTTTATTATAGTATTTTTTATACTTGACGACTAATGTTACGGTACTTGTTTATACGCATTTCTTCAACAGATGATATATATTTTATTTACGAAATTTTTTATTATTCAATCATTATTCACTGTTTAGTTAAAGTGACTAGTGAAGAAACGATAGGCAGAATGCGTGAGTGAGTGAGAGAGCGAGAAAGAGAGAGAGAGAGAGAGAGAGAGAGTGAGCAATCCCTTTGGCTTCGGTTCCGGAAATCCCTAATTTCCGTTGGAAACGAATTCCCACAGAGGAACTTTTGTGCGCTGACGCGCGGAACAAAGGAATTATTGAATATATATTTTTAATACCCATTCAACTAATTCAATTTAATGCGGCGGGATTAAGGCTGTCACAGCCTCATGTGCAGATTCACAGGAGGGAACCATCGGATGACGACGATGACGATATTTGCTTAAAACCCCGTGCACTTTTCTCTTTCTCTTTCTATCTCTGATATTGTACCTTTGAGTAGTAGCAGTATTGGTACCGTGGTGGGGGTGGGAGCGAAACTCGCATACCTACTACTTACTATCTTCTATCCGCGAGGGGGTTGGTTTAATCCACGGCCAGTGCAGTTGACATATCACTGAGTCAATGAAGAAGACAAGGGACAAAAGGGATGATGATGTAAAATGAAAGAAGGGGAAAAAATGGAGGAACAG
>JAQIWH010007273.1:0-11679 GCA_034695005.1 Cryptops parisi
ATTGTTCAAGGTCGCCAATGATTCTATGTAACAATTTTATCCCGTTCGGGATGTGTCCTTTTTAATAAAAAAAAAAAAATAAAAAAAAAACATTGAAATATGTTTAAAGAAGCATGAGTGGTCAATTATTTTAGATGACTCAAATTTTCATCCCCATCATCACACTCATCAACTTATCCGCCTAAGTGTTACTCAACTCGTTGAACATTATTTTATGAAGTTGCTACTGTATTAATAAATTATATCTTTAATTGCGTTATATTTTAATTATAAATATTGTTATATTTTTTTTTTAAATATAGTAAGTCATTCGTTTTAATTGTTTATTTTAGTACCCTAGCTCACTGTTACTTGCACTTGCCATTCTTTCCTGCTTATGGGTTTCAATGGAAACTAGAAATTTAGGACAATCATCAAAACTGTCAAAATTAATGGTAAGTTGCTACTGTCAAAACTCCTATTTCCCCACAATTTAATTATACCTTTAATACAATTGATGTATCTTCATAGGATTACTACTACCAAGTGAAAAATGCAAACAAACGATCGGTGGTGCCAACTTACACCTCGCTTTGCAAAGTAGAGCGCAGTACAGTTTTACTCGAGGTTGATAGTGTAACGGAATATTATCCCGCAGCATACACAGAAGTGGTGTGTAGAACCAGCAGTTCTAATGAGGAAGACGATAACATTTCCATCAACGAAGATGGCGTTCAGGTGACAACTTTTTGTCCTTACATGTAAAGCTCCACATAAATAATACAAACTAACTGAACCATCTCGTTCCAATCCCTTTGCAGACATGTGGCCAAGGTTTTTATCATTGCGTTCAGGAAACTGCCACAATTTACCTGTTAAAGAAATCCAGGAGTCCGTCTTGCTCATCCAGTTCCATAGACGATTCTTCATGTTCCACAACCGCCTGTTGGCAGATCGAACAGCGAAAGGTTAATTCCGGGTGCCAATGTATGTGGCACAAGGAAACAATTGGTATACAGCAATAATGGTACCATAACTGAAAAACAAACAAACAGCTTTAACATTATAATTCGAAATTATTAATCTTTAATGCAAAATTTGTATGGATTCATTTGAGTATAAAATGCAGCCAAATTTGGAATTGATCAGCAGCAGATGTTGACACTTTGCAGTAGTGTCATTAAAAAAAATTATTTTCAAGAATATTACTACAATATTGAATCGGTGAAAACCTGATTTATATCTACTAGGTATTGCAATTCCTATCTTATCTGTGATTCGTTTTTTTAATTCCAACGTGAGCTTTTACCACCCACAGTGTTCATTGATAGTGCAACGTGTATAATTCACCTTGTATAGCTATTTATTGTTTTGTGATAGTCAAAGGTCTGTGATGTTTAATTACACTGAAAACTATGTTCCCATTGTGTGCTTTAAGTTTTTGATATTTAATATTCTATCAAGTAGTGATTGTAGTTTTGTTATTGTGATTAAGTAAATAAAAAATTTTTAAAGATCGTTTATAAAGTTGTTTGAATAATTTACAGATTCATGACTCGTAAGGTCATACAATGAAATCCGTTGTTTAATGTGATCAACCAGTTATTGTTATATAAAAAAAAAAACTAGTCCCAAAGTGATCATAATAACCGAATTCCACTGTAATAAGTGGAACTATAAATTCCGCAATTGCGATATGTGATTCTATTTATAATGTTTGGTGACAAGTCATGAGTTAGCTATCTGAATGAAATCATATCAACTTAAATAAATAAACACTTCAGTATTGATAAATTTATTACACTATTAATGTACATCTACATGAACATTCACCTGTTCATTTATAGGAGTTGGCTTTGTGTTTGGGTAAAAAAGAAAAATTGGATGGTACGGGTCCCAATAGCATTTCACTATAAAGAGAAAACAAGAAATGCCATCAAAAATTGGATGATGGTTGAAAAACGATTGACACGAATGTCTTCAATTCTCTTAAACTAAGAAATAAAGTGTTACCTAATTTTGATCCAATCAGCACAGTTGGAACTGCCCATGAGAGTCTCCAGATCGTCTCGTCCCACATAACACGGTGGTCTGTCATTAATTTTCTGTGGTAATCTTTCCAGTAGTCCCACGGGAATATACCTAGAAATGCCAATTGTAATGCTGATATATTAATATAACCACTAGGTCTTATATTAAGATGATTGTGACTAATTCAATGACTATTTATAGGGTTATGCCATAATGCGTCATTCGAATACTGCGAATTTTCAAACAAGTAACAGCAGTTATATGATAACTAAAAATTAACTCAGGCTACAGTAGAGCCCCCACTCAGACAATGGGTCGGGTTTGAGACCTGTATTACAAAGTGATTGTCACTCCAAAAAAATCTTGCTGATGCACTAATGTATCAGAAAGAATTTTGGGCTATTTATCGCTTATTTAACCAATAAATTATAAATATAAAACTAAAATAGTACTGTGATAAACAATTATGCTTTGTCATCACTTAGATTGCAATTCAAACATTTTGAAACTTGTTTGAAATTACTATGACCAGAGCACCTGTGATTACTGGTGACCTAATTCAGTCCACTTGTTCGCTCCGACTATTTTCTTAATACTTAAACTTGTAACGAAAGATTCGATTGTCAATACTCACCGATACAAAAACGAAAGCCACTCTAGAAGAAATCGACGGGTCTTTTCAACACCCTATAATATTGAAACCACTTAAGCACCAATCGCATTGCAACTTAATTTAAGCGCAAATTGTTGCTAATGATTAACCCTACCTCCGAATCAGCTCCCCAATGTTCGAGTCCATAGTTGACATAATCTTGTATAATATCCAACCTTTCCTTCGATGAAATGTCGTAGTGGCGACGTTCTTTAATTTCCGTGAAAATCCAAGGCTTAAACAAAGCACCCCTGCAAAAATTTACATTATGTTTATTTAAGCTGTGTTCGGCTTGAAATATTTACATTGATTCATTACACATTCAGGACTCGCCTGCCAATCATCACTCCACTAACAGAGCTGGTATCCAGAAAATTATAGTAATCTTCGTACGTTAGCACATCACCATTGCCTGCAAGATAAAAACCAAAAGTTCCAGGAAACAGCAAGAGGAAAAAAAAAGTTGAGTACCAAAAAAAAAAGTGATCATACCAAATAAGGGCATTGGCTGGGCCACTTCAGCACACGACTTAATATAATTCCAATCAGCTGACTTGGTGTACCGTTGTTCCCGAGATCGTCCATGAATCTGTAATAAAAAAGTGCCAAATTACAAACCAATCGACGCACTCTTGTTAATCCTACAAATGCTTAATTTCACATACTGATACAAGCGATGCTCCCCAGTCGCGAAGTTGTGGAATTAAAGTATGAGCAGTGTTCTTGTTTTCGAAAATTCCTGTTCGAATTTTGGCAGTGATCGGAACAGTTGCAACAGAGCGCATGCCATAAAGAATATCATGTAGTTTCTTAGTTCTGCTCATAAGTGCACAGCCTCCTCCCTGAAAGATCATAATTGCAGAAAAAAACAAAGCATTATTTACTAATGAAATTGTATCATCACACTTTAAATTAACATGTCATCTTGTAGAATGATATTACACAACCATTTTGTACAACTCTGCTTATAAAATAAAATCTATTACCTTCTTGTAGACAAGATCAATTGGACATCCAACGTTGATGTCAATGAAGTCCAGAGTCGCATTTTCGCACAAAACTTGCGTACACCTTGTCATGAGATCAGCATGAGCTCCACTAATCTAATGGACAATAAATAATACATTCATTCTTACCACCACCTTTAAATTTTTACAGTAAACGGAATGATCAGTGAAAATTCCTCCCCAACCTGAACTCCAAAAAGATCTTCTGTTTCATGACGCTTGATAAGAGCCCATTCCGATTGCTGTCCTTGTAAAAGGTTCATCGACATCGCCATTTCTCCACACGTAATGTCAGCACCGAACCGTTTGCATATTCTACGAAATGGTAGATTACCGACCTGAAATCGTATTTGTCAAATACTTGTATTTAAGTGAAAATTAAATAAACATATTGACATTCTGAAAAACCAATTAAATTTCAAACGTACGGTTGTCAATGGAGCAAGATATAGTTTCCCATAAAAATCAACCTATAAAAGATTTGCATATACAAATAAACAAAACAAATTAGCTAATCGTTCGTACAACTAATAAATCTAAAAATAATGTTCATACCTTTTTCACTTCAGGAAATCTCAATTTGATGGTGTCTTCATTTGTCACAGTCCCCAAAGTCTTTCCTTGAGTCATTACCTCATTTGTTACTGCTTGTTTGTTGACATTCTCAACAGTCGTGCTGCGACATTCCGCAGGCTCTTTTAACAACCCCAAATCGTCCTTTGAAGAATCGACGACCACTTTTTCAGCATCAATTTTAGCATTGCCATTCTCGTGCTGATAACGCTGAATAATTTTGATGTTAGAACTGGAAGTCGAAAAATCATATTTCCGCCTTCGTAGCGAAAACTGCAGCTGCTTCGAAAAACCATTCCGGCAAGAACTATGTTCCTTCCATTTTTCATTCAGCTCCTCGTGGATCACATTTTGTCCATCGGCACCAATATGTTGCGATCCAAACCTATGATTTTGACAATATCCCATTACATAAACAACCTGTCAACAACAAGAGGGTATAAACCACCAAGCGTTTACCTGCAAGTGACGCCATATGGACATTTTCCATAAGTCTTGAAGAGATAGCATTCCGATTTGATATCTGGTGCCTTCTTGGACAGATAGTTGGAAAAGTCGTGCACGTAATAACAGCGTTCGCCGTAAGAGCATTCACCCTTTTCGATCAAGCATGGGCAAAACTTTTCGTTGCGAGGAATCCTTGCTTCGCGAGGACGATGCTTATTTTGACCTGACACATTACGCAGTCGAATGAAACATCATAATAAATAATTGAAAAAAATTAAACAAATGATACAAAACAACAAATACATGTTGTTTAACTTCTATATTTCAACGGATACCTCATCATACACACCTTTCAATTTCTTTTTGGGAGGTTCATCAGTATTGTCAGCTTTTTCCAGACATTCAACTTTATCCTTATCCGAAATGTAAGCAATACTGAGGGTTCTTTTATGGTCCTTAACTATAAACCTGAAAACAATGAACCTTGAGACTTAGCTCTTCACGCGGTGTATACCATATAAAGCAACATGCTATAGTATAACAAAACAACAGAGAAAATAATGAATGTCCTACTCAGGCTTAATTCGTGCTATTCCATCTCTATCGTTCGAATCTTCCTTTGAATCGGATAAACTAGTAGACGACATACTCACTCTACGCTATTCAATCGAATTATGATAGATATATGGTAAAATAAGTCAACTATTTACTACACAGTATCACACTACACATAGTTTGTCACCAAGCATGCGGATTGCGGACAGGCATGGAGGAGGAGGAGAAAGCGAATAAAAACAATAAACATGGCGCCCTCAATCGTTAGAATGTGAAAACTGAAGCATTCATTTTCGAATTTCACTTTCATTCATTAAAACAAAATAAATAATACAAAATATAAATACGCATAAAAAATGAAAATATCATGTTGTATATTTTTTTATTACATATAAAATTTATTCTTGCCACGAAATTATTTATCAATCGGGTTATTTAATTAATTTTGACCTAATTAAAGCAGAGAAACCAGTTCGGCCAATCACAGAATAAAAACTAAAGGCGCGTTTTTTTGAACTAATTTTGCAGTACGTATTGTACATCAAGGTGACACGCATGATTGTACAAAATTATATTTTGTTCCATTATTTTATTATAGGAATCGTTTGTAAGGATAAAATCAATTGGTTTTGATTTGTATAGAAACAACAGGATTGACCAGAAAATCACGATCATGACTAAACAAAACATTAAACGCTGATGCAAAAAAAAAAACAGTCAAACATCCTAACTTTGACTGATTTTTACCAACTTAGAATAAAGTTTACAATTCCCTACCCTGAAAAAAACATTAAAATGTCAAGCAAACAATAAACAAAAAACTAGAAAAAAAGTTATGAAGAAACTGTCTATCTTCGAGTGACTAGGTAAAATCAAAATTCAAAACCATTGCATAACGTTTCGTCTCTCTTTAAACAGAGGCTTGATCACTGGAAAAAAACACAAAAACAAACTAGAAAAAAAAACCGACATTCTACTGTTTTTTACTGTTTTTCTCTTTGTTTCTATATGTTTTGTTACGTTTTTGTGTTATTTCCATATGAGCAAGCCTCTGTATAAAGAGAGACGAAACGTTGGGCAGTGGTTTTGATTTTACCCATCAGTCGAAGATAAGCGTTTTTATGTTTTCATTTTTTGGTTTATTTGGTTACCAACTTGGAAGTTCAATTTTAGCATTGGTATATAGAAGTCCTAAAATAAACATTACAAAAAGTTGACGTTGAGACTGACTTAAGCTAATTCCAATAATCATAACCTGTAACTATAACAGTAACCACATAAACAAGATAAAAGAAATGTTATAAAATGTCTTACATATATAATTTCAAATATGATAACTTTTATCATATTTGAAAATATATATTTCAAAAAGTTTATAATGTTTCTTTCATTTTGTTCATGTGGTCAGAATTCGGCATATACAGTATTTGATATCATCAGCAAAGAAAAGTCGGCCCCAACACAGTTTAATTTTACACACAGTTCAATTTTATCGGTTAATGTTATCAGCCGGCTACTGTTATTAAAAAGAGCTGGTCCGAAAGTGATTACAATCACGATAACCAGGTGTTTTTTGTTGAACGAAAACACCATTAACTCCTGAAGTTTACACGAAACCAACAAAATGTGGTCTTATAATAGTACTACGGTAGATAGGTCTTCTAACTTACATGATCACCATTTCTACCGTATACATTTTGTGGCTTCACAAAATAGTCGACCTGAGTACTTTTGATATCGATCTAAACTAATAGTAAACATGGAGAAAAGTTTGATGCTTTGTCGTCTCACCTCCAATTTGAGAGCGAAGGGGATGAAGCATCGAAAAACGAAAGGGATGAAGCATCAACCCAACCCAACCCTTTATCCCTCCCCTTCTTCATTTCCCCCGCTCATCGTCGAGTTGAATCATTAAGAACGAGAGAGTGTATGTGTATGTGTGGGAGGGTGTTCCAATGATGGATCGGATGAGCGCCATTACTGATCGGAGGTGACGCCAACTTTCGCCATTTGCTCCCCCGAGAAGCACCGTGTTTGGCAGTGGAGCGCGTGATGCGGACAGACAGACATCACCTGAGCAACCCGTACGAACGTCAAAGAAAGACAAACCCCTTATATACCTGATTTTTTTTTCATCTTCGTGAAAAGCTAAAACGAGGGGAAACGAAGTGGAAGAGAAACTCATCAAAGTAAACGAGCAACTTCTTTGGAAAGAGAAAAAGTCTGAAAAAGGAGTGAGTTAAAAAGAGATGAAAAGGAAGAGCCTTGTTTAGAATGAAAGGAATTTCGTCGTGGTTGAACGAGAAAATATTAGTCTCGTTTTGTACAAAATAATTTTTATGTCAATCAAACCGAGACACAAGTGGTGTTCACTTACGATCACCTAAGTATCACGTCATATTACGACTATATAAAAAATATTTATTTTTTTTACTTATTAAATTTATACGATCTAGATGGAATCGAAATAAAATCAATAAAAAAAATTTAAATAATAAAATACAATATAACAAAAACTTAATTAAAAGTAGACAATCAACAGTGTACAAAATATTTTTGTTCAGTACCATAAATAATCCATCTTTTTATCACAATATCTTGTATGCTTGTATTATTAAAGCTAATGATATCAGGATCGACAATTGAAATAACGTTGTATGTTACAAAAATTCAATATTGAGATTATTATGGAAAATCGTGCCTCATGTATGAGCTTAGCTAGTGCCACCAATAGACAAGCTCATACCTATCTAAAACATACATACTGTATATCACTTCGAAATTGGTCACCTAATATGTGACAATCAATGTGTTGCTGAATGATTCTTTTGGCATTTACTCAAAACTATGAATTGTTACATGCAACGTTATTCCGGGGAAGCCTTTAATAGAAGGGCTCAATACAGTAACCGGTCAGCTCCACTTTTTAAAAATTTTACAGTATCGGCAAAGAACTGTTTTGAACAGTAAAATATGCAAAATGTTTCAAATAAATCATTAGATATATACAGATCACTTTGTTAATACATTTTGGCCAAAAATACTTTACTAATGATATATTTATTTTTAAAGTAAACTGTAAAATAAAGCAGTCTGTTCTTTGTTCTTAAATCACTACACAACAAATAATAAAGAGCTCCAGAACATCTGTGAAGCTAACTTGGCTTATGCACCAACAGTGACTGTCTATGGTAATATCTCGATATCTAAGCATTAAAATGACTTGTTTCTTGCTTCAAAAAACACAGAATCTCGAAAAAATTATATCCTTGAAAAAAACCCATAATATTCGGTAAAAAGTGATCGTCAGAAAAAATCGGTTACTGTCTCGAGCTTTTCAATTGTTTTTCTCACACGTAAGAAACAGTTCAAACAGAGATACCAAACAAATTTCAAACAAAAATATAAAACAGTTCATATTAATAAATGTTTGTTTGCATTATAAAAGAAATTTTTTTAAACGTGTATTGTATATTAATGGTTAAAAACATTTTCTGGCTCGAAATAACTGAAGATGAAGATTCAAGTCTCCGAAACACATTTCCGTTACCCAAATCCAGCATTGGTAAAGAATTTCTAGAAAATTATAGACTCGAGTATATTTTGAAAACGAAGAAGAAATATTTTAAACAGAGTAAAGCAAAAGAATGCAGGTAGCCTATTTGATATTATGTTGTATCGATCGAGGAGAAAGATTTTGCTCAAAGAAAGCTCTTGGTGACAAAAGGGAGAGAAAACCACGAACAGTAAAACTCCATTTCGGTTCAAACCGAGCGCGTGGACTCGGCTCGAATCGATCGCCATACTAATAACCGCATGCCGCTACATATGGCGACAAGAAACACGTGACGGATGGAATTTCCATGTCGGTAGTGAACCTCGACTTGACATTCGAACGCCAGCAAGAAATTGAACTCAAATTGGTAGTGTGGTTTCAAACACGTCATGACGAAAGACACTTCCTTCGAGGCGTTCTTAAAACTCGCTGAAAGTGATAGACAGTTACTGAATTATCTAATGGAAATTTCGGCCACAACAGCCACAATGTTCCAAAGTTAATCCTGTATGAATAGTGAATTATTTTGTAATATTCTACATTATAATAAAACTGATGTTTCACACATACAGAAAAGGAAAAGTTGGTATCGTCAACATTGGTAAAGTCAATGAAAACTCAACTTTTATTAGAAGCGATGAAATAGAAGAAAAATAAAGCAAATATGTAACGATGAAAAGTTCTAAAAAAAAACAAAAACAATAGTATAACTAATCTCTATAATGTACAGGATGAGACAGGATTGTCAATATTAAAAACACGATATTTCTGCATTTCAAGATGGCGCAAAATAACAACCATTTGTTTTCTTTGGAACTTTGGAACAAACGTCATAAATAAACTATCTAAACTGTTAAAAAAAAATATGATTGTTGAAAATGTTTTCGGTCTCAGACAGTTTTCTTTAATCTACTTAAAGGATAAAAATGTATCTTAAATAACCTGTCAAACCATACAGGCCATCGGACATGATTTAGCTACATTATTTCTGAAATTTTGGAAAATTAAATGAAAAATTTCTTGAAAAGTGCAAATTTTTCGAACAAAACGAGTTCAGCTGATATTAATTTCTCATATGATGTAAATAATGTTCACCAATTACATTTGAATCTACGACAAAATGTCGTGGTAATAATGTGGTCAACAAAAATGTCGCGGAACAAACATGTTGCTGTACAAAAAGTCGCTGTACAAAAATGTCGCGGTACAAAAATGTCGCAATACAACAATGAGACAATACAAAAATGTCCATAATAAATGTCACCGTTAAAAAAAATCAGTAAAAAATATAACCTAACCTAACCTAAACTCTAAGGTAGTCTCCTGTAAGCAAACCTAACCTAACGCAGTCTTCTGTAAGCACTATTGAGTCAGCACAGATGATAACGTATGAAAATGTAATGTTACAAAAATGTGTACAGCGACATTTTTGTACAGAGATATTTTTGCTCAGCGCCATATTGTACAGCGACATTTTTGCTACGACATTATTACCACGACATTTTGACGTGATACGATTACATTTACTTTCACCGTTAATTTATTACATTTCGTTCTGAAGGTAACAAAAAAAAGTAATAGTCAAGTATTTTGCAAGGTTATTTTGCGTCACCCCACACTACTTGATAAAATTTCTACAAAACGTCATGTTATTTTTTAATACGACATAATTTTGCTGTCATCAATCGTTTGGTAATAATAGTATATTCTTTATATTAACTTCACTTGTGAGTGAGTGAGTTTGTGAGTGGGATGGAAATTGAACGTATACTGCCATTTCAGTCGTTTATGAAGATATAATGTATAGTCCAATCTAATAAACAACGCATAAGTCCTTCACATAAATAAAAAAACCGCGTAAGTCCAACGAAAAAAAATCGCATAAATAAATCGAAAACCGCAGAAATCAAAATTTGAATTACTCGAAACTAGCATAAATAGAAATTCTCAACAATCTTATACATTTAAATTCGCATAAATTTAAATTTTCCATGAATCAGAATCCGTTTAAATCGAAACGTGAAGAAATCAAGAATGGAATTACTCAAAACACACATAAATTAAATATCGAATTATTCAAAAATCGATTTTAATTCGCATAAATCGGAATTCTCATAAATTGAAACATGCAAACATCAATTTTTTTTTGCATCATGTATTTACATAAAGTATATTACAGTATATAAAGAGTATGCTTAAAAAGCTTTTTTAATGTACTTGTTTTTTAACTAGGCTAACTTTATTTTATTACAAAAATTTCATTGAAATAAACCATTTTTATACAACTTGATCCATTTGATACTGAAATTTTACATTTGTACATTGAAACCGGTTGTTTAGCTCTGAAATCGATATATTAATCTGAAACACGATTTTGTTTTTCTAAAGTTCATTTCACCTGTTAATATTATCCAAAGAGCTCGGATTATAGCTCGCAATGTCTAAATATTTATAACAATACTTTTTGAAAACACACCAAGAGCGTTACTTTGGTTAAAGCGACACGTATGTGCAGTTTGGGTTCTTTAGAGCTCTATGAAAGAAAATCAACAAAAAATTGTGATTCTTATACAGAAAGTGACCCGTACTATAGCACGTAAATATACAATCTGATTCGAAATCCCCTTTTTATACTCATTTTTGTGTACATTAGCGTTGTCATTATTTACAGTTGAACCTCCCTAATGTGGCCATCTATGAGAAGACAAAATTTTGGCCACTTGAAAGAGGTGGCCACATTTGAGAGGTTCTACCAAAAACAGTATGTAGTATAAAGATACTGTAATACAGTACAAAGTCACTTATTGAATCTTGATTTCACTGTACTGATTGTTTTGATTGAAGAGGTCTACTATTTAAGTCTTTCGTCACGAGGTTAA
>JAQIWH010007274.1:0-11679 GCA_034695005.1 Cryptops parisi
AGACAATGAACTTTTGTCAAAGTTCATTCTTTTTGTTTTGCCACATTTCTCTTAAGTTTCTAGACGTTGTGTGTATAGAAGAGCTAAATTCGTTTCTTTATGAAATTGCTTTAAAAAATGTCTTTTTTTTCTTATTCTTTCAATTGCATTGTTCTCAGTATGACAAACACCATAAACAACTCCTCGCGACCAAATGTCGCAACCCCTTCTGCAACGCTTTTCCTACATACATAACTGCAGTGCATGAAGTTTGCATTTCTCATTATGCATCATATGTTTCAACGCTTTCAACTTTTTATTAATCTTGTAATATAGAATATTGTTTTTATTATATATATAACGCTTTATTATATTAGCTTCACTTGTGAGTGATTTTGTGAGTTTGTCAGTGACAGCTGGGAATTGAACGTATACTGGCATCTCTAGACGTTTATGATAATATACTGTTTATGATAATATATTATAGTTCAACGGACCAAAAATCGCATAAAATGTGAAATCGCATTAATCGAAAACTAAGTTTAACGCATAGCAAATTGCACAAATAGAATCAAAAAAAAAATTGCAGAGTAATCGAAAATGGAATTTGTCAAAAGTAGCTGTATAGTCCAATGTATCAAAACTTGCATGAATCGAAAAATTGCACAATTTGACAATGGAAATTACTCATAACTCGCATAAAATAGAAATACCGTTTATCTCGAATGATCGCGTACACCTAAATTCGCATAAAGCGAAACTATACATAAATCGTATTCTTGGAATCAATTTTAATCTATAGTTTACAGTACTCGTTTACTTTCATTTGATTTATTGCCATTTCTAAACATGGGTTATATTTTATTCGTTATAGTTATTTTATCGCGTTTTGTGTTATTCTTTTGTACTAGTGCTTATCTTATTTCTACCACATTCACGTGATATCGTATAATATATTTTCACGATTGTGCTGATTTTGTTGAATTTCGGATCCTTGGGTTTGTTGGATTCCAAAACATTGGATTTAAAGGAGGAGAAAGAAGGGGGGGGGTATTGGATATTTTTTTTTTATTCTTGCCAAGAACAACGACTTGATCGAGTAAGAAATTCCCTCCCATTGTCTTTGAAATGGTCTCAATTTGGCATCAACTAAGATTTTCTTCTGTTTGTTTTTTTTAGTCTTATTTCTTCTGAATTTAGAAAGGATACCATTTTTACTCGTTGGTTACTTTTTTTTTGGTACAGTTATTCTTTTTATACTCTCAAAACCGAATGGATTTTGTTTTTCAATCTCCCCCCTCCCTTATTTTTTTACTCAAGGATGCTGTTGGTAGTTTCTTTTATCGATTCCAACTTTATAAAGTAACAAAAAACAAGAAGGAAACTATATATATATTTATATATTTAAACTTTAATGATGCCAACGTTGTATCATAACCAACTTAGAAACACAAAAACCGCGGATTTTTCATTAGTTACAGGCGTACGAAAAATATCTTCACAACGTTAGTACTAAATGAGTGAAGTTTTAAAATAATTTTGGACGCCCTGTATATACATTTTTGAAGTTTAAAATAATTTTAAACACTTTGTATATATATATACATTTTTTGAAGTTTATGAAGTATTATTGACACCCTGTATACATTTTTAAAAATAATTTTGGATACCTTGTATAATACTGCATATATATTTTTGTATATACAAAATATCTTGTATATGCCCTGTATATACATTTTTGTAAGTATTTTGAATACCCTGTATATACAAATTTTTAAAAGTTCAAAATAATTTTGGACACCTTGTATATCAATCCATTTTTCAATTTTAAATACCTTGCTTATATATTTTCCAAATGTCCAAATTTTGTAAAAAAATTTGGACATTCTGTATATGTATATGTACGCATTTATTTTGAATTTTGGACACCCAGTATATAAAAATAATTACAGTAATTTTGGACATCCTGTATATACATTTTTGAAAGTTTTAACTAATTTTAGACACTTTTTACATATGTATATATATATACATTTTGAATATATACAGGGTGTCCAAAATTATTATAAAAAGATTTGTACACAGGGTGTTTAAAATTATTGTAACAATGTTCGTATACAAGGTGTCTAAAATTATTGTAAAAATGTTTATATACACGGTGTCCAACATTATTATAAAAACGTTTATATGCAGGAGCTTGTATATGTTCATTTTACATGTCGAAGACGAAGAAAATGCCTTAAATTATCAACGACACTTCATTGCTGTCATTAAAAAAACTTAACGATGGTTTTTTTCTCTTTTATTGTCACAAAAATTGTCACAAAAAAAAGAAGAAAGAAATTGTTTGTTTGGGGGTCGGGGAGAGGGAGATTTTTTTTCTTTTAGTTTGTTGAAGAATGTTTGTTCACAGTTCAGAGAGTCTGTCGATGAAACGAAGCGAAAATAAAAAGGAAGAAGAATTTATACAGACCAACTCAATGTCATTTCCCTCGTTTACTTCTGGAGAACTCTGCTGCGATTACTACTTGTGTTTCTACTACTACTACTACTACTACTACTACTACTACTATTACTAGTGTTACTCGAACTAAAACTACTAGTCATAGTAGCAGCAGTGCCTTCTCGTGGGAGAGTTGAAGGTTTATTGTTTCCCATTAATCTTTTGCCTTCTCGAAATGATGAGAAGGAGAAAGCAAAATGTAAAAAATTTGTTCCACTATCGAACACTTTTTTGTCCTTCACAAATATCAACGGTGATAAATCAGTGACGAACGAAGCTATATGCTATACCTACATATATTAGTTGTATTCATTTATATGTATTGTCACCAGTAATGTATCCAGTCATTCTATAGAATGCCAAGCATGATTTTTTGGCAATGTATGAAATTTGCATTGGAATAGTTACGTTTTAGCATATAACATGCTGTACACACACTGTGTATGTCATACACATTAACGGTAACACATACAGTAGGTAACATAAGTACTGTATGTGTTAAGTATAGAAATCGGCAAAGTATAGAATCCAGATATTTTATAGAATGTCAAGCTTTTTTTTTGGCAAAGTATGAAATAACCGTATACAAATATTTAGGGTGTTAGTTTACGTAGGTATTTGACATGTTGTTTAAAATAAAAAACGTTAGGCTTATATTTGAACTTAACCTAAAATCTTACCTAGCGTAACTATTTCAATTTCATACTTCGCCAAAAACAGGCCAGGCAATCCATAGAATGTCTATTCTAAAAGATTGTATACTTTGCCGGTGACAATATACAAAATGGTAGCAATTTTTATTTGTGCACCAGTACCATGTTCAATTAACGCTGAGTAATTTACTGTTCTGTTAGTGTTGTTAATGAGGCAATAGCGGTGTGATCAGTTAAAGCTGTTTGGTGGTATTTATTAGACACCTGACGACCATTTAATCGCGAGATACGACTTCTGTTAATCAAGTGCTACTAATTACTCCATTGCTACCGATTTCCATTCTGATGAATGAATTTATTGCGAACCCTCTATAGTATAAAACAAAAAAACATCAAAACTGCTTTTTGTTAAGCATGCTCTTTGGCTACGTTCACGTTGGGAGCTTTTTCACTAAAAAATAAACGTCCAAAGATAGTCGATAAGTTGTTTTTTTTTCTTTAAATTTAAATTGAATCTATATTGGTTATTGACTATATTTGGACGTATATAAGCGGTTTTCAAAAAGTGTTCAACGTGAACGTAGCTTTTATATACTGTCATTTAAAGATATACTGTATGTACACACATAATGCAAAGAAGAGGGTATTTGAAAGCGTGGCTCCCTGTTTCATCTAAAAATAATTTCTTCGACTCAACTTGTTTTTATTTTTAGACGGAACAGGAAATTTTTATTTCGCTTTCAATAAACTTTAAGTTTATTGAAAGGAGGATGATATTGATTGTTAGGTTAGGTTTATACTTAAAGTTTATTGTTAGCATGTTCAATGTGCAAAACTCCATGTACACGTTGGACGCCACAGGATTAGGCGAAATAGGAATTCCGGTTTCGTCTAAAAAAAAAACACAGGTGAATCGAAGCAATTATTTTTAAGTGAAACAGGATTAGGCGAAACAGAATTAGGTGAAACAGGGTGCGCCCTTTGAAAGTGCCAAGACACTATATGGTGCGTCTAATTAACCTTAGAAGTTGTTAAGGGGAGGATTTCGTTTTTGGCACAATTCGCCCTCAAAAGTTCAAGCACCTCGAAGTGCATCCAAGATTAACTTGGGATTTCCACTATAGCTTAACCACTCAAATGACACAAGCAGCCATAGATTTGATCCGATTATCAATCTGCTTTCTTTATATTCTTTTTCATTAAAACATAAAATCTTGGGATTGTTTTTTAAATGTTCATAAAGTTGGCTTTCATTAATTTGAATTTATTTGACACTCAAGTGAGTAAAGAGTACAACAAAACACTAAGCATAAAAAATGCGGAAGAAAAATTAATCAGGATTAAAAACTTGATCGAGTCAACTGAAACTTAGGATTTTTCACCTTTGATGGTGACTTTTTTTTTTTAAGCTTGCTATTGAATTTTACATATTTTTCACCCTAAATAACATGACTAACAACAGGTAAGCCCCAAAAAAAAATTTACAAATTAAAAAATAAAAATTTGCGTACTACTGTGAAAATACAGATATAGTATATCTGATACTATACCAATTACTTTAAATTTGATTTATGCGAGTTTTGAGTTATTTTATTTTTCGATTTCTGCAAGTTTCGATCTATGCTCTCATTCTTGATTTCTGCAAATTTTCTATTCGATTTATGCGATTTTGTTGCATTGGACTTGTGCGGTTTTTGACTTTGTAATTTTTAGTACATTGGACTATTATACAGTGCATTATAATAAAACAACTGTAGATGGCAGCTTCCCAGCTCTCTCACTCACAAAGTCACCAAGCCACTCACAAGTGAGGCAAATATAAAGCGTATAAAAAAAGAGAGCTACTTAATGGGTGAGCTTATCATTGACTCCTTTGCTTCCCAATGTATTGTCTGTCGTTTACGGTTGACATTGGTTTACCCAATTTAACTCTGAAGTGTCCACACACTTCATATTGACCAAAAAATCGATTTTCCCAACTTTTCGAATCCGACGAACACCATCGACCAACCACCATTCAACCGCTACCCCCAACCATCATCAACCACTTTACAGTTGTTGGTTTCTTGAAATCTTAACGAAAAGGGATCAAAAGATTTCTGGCAGTCGGTGAAAGAGACAGTCGTCTTCCTCTCGAAACGCACCATTGATCTCTCGCTTTCTTTCACACAAACACATACTATAATAGAAAAGAGTCAAAAAAAGAAGGGTTTTTTTGTAACCATTTTGCAATCGAGTTAAAAAAACCCAACCAAAGCTTCTTCATCTTCACAAAGAAATAGGAAAAAATAACAGAACCTCTTATCGACTTGCAAAAGTCTTTTATTTATCTTCTGATTCTCAACCAAAAAACAAAACAACCCTTTTAACGTTACTTGAAGGATATATAGCGGGTGGGCCAATCACCAATTTTCAAATAACGATTTCTCATGAACCATTTATGCTAGACAAACTCTCAAACTACAGCATAAAAGCTGAATTCAATATATTTTTAGTTATATATAGGTCTGTGCTATGGCTTGCATAGTTTGGTCGCAATGGCCGCGCGAAAAAAAGTACCCTTAAAAAAGTTTTCAAATTAAGTGCTTGTTCATATTTTTGTCTTAAGTGAGCTTTCACGATGCGTGATTGCAACAGTGGTTTTTTATTTTCGGATTCGGTCTGCAAATCCGCATCAGAAAAGCCGGATGATATTTGTATCACAAACTTGACTCTCCCACCCTTTTTTTTAGCACTTATTATTCACTGTTTCATCGAACATTCATGCACCGAACTCCCTTTGTACTTGTAAAGTCATTTTGCAACGTTTTTAGGGTACTTTTTTCCACGCGGCAATTGCGGGCAAACTATGGAAGTTTGCACTATGGAAGTTTGAATACCTTCATTTTTAAAAAATGAAGGTATTTAAAAAATCCCTTAATTTCCAAACGCGTCTCTTCTCTAACGGTTTACGTATGTAAACAAATAATTCGAAAAATCAAAAAATTAAAAAAGGAAGACGTAAATTAAATGACATTTGTCGAATCACGATAGTACTTCAACGCATCCTTTCCACTCGGTTTCAGAATTTTAGATAACTTTAAAAGATTATTTACAGCCCATTTTCGAATCGAAGTGAGAGACGACGGTACGATGACGACCATTTGAATCGCCGCAGTCGAATAGCAGGCGAATAGACCGTTCACGTATGACGTCATAGACGTAAAATTGTTTTAAAACAGCGATACAAGATAAAGAATTCGAAAAATGGAAAAAGTAAGACATACAATTAAAACTTGACGACAATCTCTTTATTTTGGTACTTTCGTTTTTTTTCTAAGATGTGATTTGTGGGAGAACGGTGGAAATAACAATTTTGACTTGCACGCTGTTATATATTTATAGATAGATTGGAAAGATATTGAATTGAGCTTTCATTTGATAGTCATTTAGTTTTTGTTTAGCTTAAGCGGTTTATAAGAAATCGCTCTTTGAAAATTGGTTACGGTCTACCCTATATATATCAAAAAAAATTTCAGAACACCCAAATGGTTGGTTGTCATTATGTTTTATTTTGTATTTTTTTACGAGAAATCGAAGCGATTACAGATTACTGTTGCTTTTGGTGGCGTTTGTTATTATTCATGTATTTGTGTGATGAAAACGATGACATTTGAAGGGACTTTTGCACGCGATATCTATTCCGTTGCTACAATACAAAACTTGGGATGTAGGTTAGAGTGGAAATCGTCAATTGGCTAGTCTTTTTTTTCATTCGGTTTTTTTTAATGGAAAGTTAGGTCTCTAGTACATAACATTATGTTGTTGGTTTTTTTATATATATACTGTATTATGATCGCGTTTTATTCGATGTTGGATTTTATTGGAGGAAATAATGTGCGTGAAAAGGGCCGTGTCCTTTTGAACTATTATTATTTGATGAGAAAAAAAAGAGAATGAAATCAAAAGATATATAGTGATGAAGTGAAGTTCTTTTATTATTGTTTAATAAAGTTGATAGTTTCACTTTTAGATATACAGGGTGTCCACAATGAAATCTAAACATTTCAATCACATAGTTTGAAGGAAAATACGTACATAACTATAACTAAATATGGAAATAATATTAAACTATCAAAAAATGTTAAAATAAATAATCGAACTAAATTCGCTTTGTTTTGGAGAATATACCATCTAAATGTGCGTTTCACACTGAGATTTACACTTGAACAAAAAGTTTGAAAAGAAACACATACTAGAGTTTCATTAAAACACACCACGTCCGTACACCTCCACATGGCCGCTTCTGGTGGCGCGAAGAATGTCTAGGAGGTACTTTAACTCACACAATGTGTTCTGCAAAATTCCCCCATGTCGAAAAATTGTCAGAAACATTTCAAAAAAATAGAGTTAGAATAACTCGTATTTAAGATGCTTTTATGGTTGGAA
This sequence comes from Cryptops parisi, assembly GCA_034695005.1. Lineage (NCBI taxonomy): Eukaryota > Metazoa > Arthropoda > Chilopoda > Scolopendromorpha > Cryptopidae > Cryptops > Cryptops parisi. The sequence continues at coordinate 7,564 of JAQIWH010007274.1, forward strand.
ATTGTTCGAACAAAAATGAACGAAAAAACACGTGTTTTTCATGCACTCAGCAACCATCGCCTGTGCTTGGTCGCTCAGGATCGCCATTTTTGAAAATGACTGATTGCAACGCCACTGTGGCGCTGACATGCACATCAAAATTTTCACATAAACTTGGTGAGTTTTTGCTAACATTTGTATTACCCGATATGAAAAATAATAAACTTTTGAAATTTTTGGATATTTTTTTGGACACCCTGTATATATACAGTAGTTTTTTTTTATGTTTTAACGAGCTCGTTATATTCCTCCTTTTCCTCAATAATACAAAATTTGTTGTTTTCCAAGCGTCCGATTGGTGTAGACGAAAGTAGTTTTACATTGATCGATGCGATCAATTTATGATTCACGAAAACAATTTTTTGTTATGTGTTTGAGCAATTCAAATCTCTATTAAATTCCCTCTCCAAATATACGATGTGTCTACTTGGAAGTACATTTGAATTTGTTTTTGGTGAATACTGAAAATGTTCGGTGAATTATTATAATGTAACTCATTAAATCAACAGTGAACACTAATAATACTTTTATACAAGTTTTATATTTTCTACAAGAGCATAGTGTAAAATAAATTGACTGTCAATAAACAAAACAACAATATGTATGACTTAAATGTTATTTTGGATACTGACTTAATGTTATTTTCAAAAGTACATTATGTACAATCAAGGTGAATGAATTAAATATTGTTTAAATACGATATATAAACATGGTTAATGATGTTTGAATATGATAACAGCTTTCTGATATGTTAATAACACGTTGGTTTGGAGTGATACGATAGAGTGCTATATACAGTCGGTGTATTTAACAATTTATAATTATGTTTACGTTAAGGGGCCTCGCTCTCTGAGGTCGATTGTAAACAAGTATGGATGTAAAACTTTTCTTATAGTTGCGATTTCTACATTTCATCCTAATCAAGTTTTAAAACTTTTTGAAACAAACGCGTGGAAAGATTTTGTTGTTGATTCGTGTTAAGTGTTTGTTCGGATGGATTCACGACAAAAAAGTTGTTGCCCAAGATAAACTCTAAGTAGTTAAAGATGAACTGTAAACTATACATAACATGTATGTATTTTTATTTAAAACAACGGTGAAGAAACTGGACGTTGTGTTTTTGTGTATATTTTTATGCTGTATATCTGTGTATGTAATAATACAGTACATTCATGTACGATTTTATGAGGTTTTTCACTCATATATCAGCCGTCTGAAACCAAAGGGAACTAACTACAAATTTTCGTGTTTGGTTGTTATCGGTCTAACATAGACATACATCCACCCTAGAATTTACCGACGATGAGAACATCCACTGTTCACGTAAAACTCATGTAAGGCAAAAATAACTTATGGTTCAGCGTAGGTTCTAATCGAGTCTATTTTCTCAATTTCGACAAAATATGAAAAATGTTGGTCAGTTCTTTTTGGTTTCAGACGGCTCATTTATATGTGTGGTTTATAATATAATAACTTAATAACAATGATCATTGTAATCCATTGTAATGACTATTGTAATCAATTGAATCTTGCTTTTTTTGTAATCTGGTTTTAAAAGCTCTGAGGTTCGATTTAGTTAGGGTCACTTTTCTTTTCAATGTCCTATAGATAGGACACGGGATAATAAAAAAACAACTACTTTCACTACCAACAAGAGCTATTTAGAGATCGATGTTTGTCGTTCGGAGAGGGGAGGGTTATACATTAGTTCCCTTTTGCTCAGTAAAAGAAAAATCAATCTCTCTCGAGGGAAGAAAATGACGTCACGTCCGTCGCCTTTAGCTTAGTAGTGTTGGTATAAGCGTTACATCGATGAGCTACTGTCTGCTGCTCGCTACTGCTGCCTTCGTGGTGGAGGTGTGCGTTAAGAGTAGTAATGGTAGTTAGTAGGAAGCTAGCAAATCTCGATCGATAACGAGGCCAACGATGGCAAGGTTACGTCACACGAGGCGGCGTCGTCATCGATCGTAGGTGATAAAGCGATTCACCTGGTCGACTAGGAATCGGTGGTTGGAACCAGTTCCACGACACACTGTTGACTAGGAATTATGTTTTTTTTCTCCACCTTCATCGTCTTCTTCCTGTGGCTCTCTTCTGAAGAGAGGAGAGGATACCATTGAGTACTCTCGAAAAGAAAAATTGGATTGCATGTGACGTCATAGTTTACTATCGCTTTTGTGTGTGTGTGAGAAATGATTTGCTATCTTTTGTGGTCACCTGTGTAGGTCGTTTCCAAAACACGTTTAACGCTCGTTTTCGCCGAAAAAATCCCATATGGGAACATGACATCCATTTTCATCAGTTCGACGTGAGGATACAGTCTTTTGGTATAAACCCTAAAGCTTTCGGGTTTTTGCCAGAAATGATAGGTTTTTTTTAAGGAAGGGGGGTGTTTTATTTTGTGTGTGGGAATGTAACGATTGCTTTCTTTTTATTTGTTTGTTTGTTTTTTTTTGCTTTATTGGTTTTGTACTATGATGCAGAATGGTGTTTTTTAGGTACTTTCCGGTTATAGCAGGGCCCGTCTGATGTTGATATTTGCTTATGGGTTTATTTACTTGGTTATGGGTTTATTTTGCAAGTTAGATTAGAAATAACAAAGAAACGTATTAAATGTATGATTTTGTTTTGTTTTCCTAACCTTACCTGCAAAATAAACCCTTAACCAAGTACAAGCAAATAGCAACATCAGACGGGCCCCGCCACAACCAGAAAGTATCTTTTTTTAAAAACATGCGAAAATTATAAAGACATTACATTTTTCGAAACGAATCATATTGTATATTTTATATATTCGTATACGGTATATTTATGTGGTGTTGGGTTCATTTAAGTATAAATATACCAAAAGATTAACATTTTCACTCAAGTTGTTGTTTCTAATCGGAAAAATCATTTGGATGTTGAGCATTTTTATACTCTTTATATTAGCTTCACTTGTGTGTTTGTGAGTTTGTGATTGAGCTGGAAATTGGACGTCTACTGCCATCTGCAGTCGTTTATGAGAATACAATTTATAGTCCAATGTACCAAAAAAAACGCATTAAACGAGAACCGCATAAGTCTTTTGCATAAATCTAAATCCGCATTAAGTCCAATGTAAAAAAATGTCATATATAAATAAATAAATCGAAAATGCAGAAATCAAAAATGGAATCACTGAAAACTCGCATAAATCAAGTATCGAATTACCCAACGATAGCATAAATTTAATTTTGCATAGATCGAAATGTGCATAAATCAAAAAATGAAATAACTCAAAACACGCACAAATTGAATATTATCGAAATCTCTCAAAAAATTGCATAAGTTTTAATTCGCGTAAATCGAAACATGCAGAAATCAAAAATGAATTTTTCGCATTATGTATATGCTCAGTATATTAGGCTATAAGCAGGATCCAATACTTAAAAAAGAATTTTTAATGTACTTGTTAGTTATAAACATTCGAACTTTGAATGTTCAAATTGTCAATGGGGGGGGGGGGTAAATTTTGACAAACTACAAGGAATTCTTGTTGCAACGAATAGATAACAACGATACTTTTAAGAATTGTGCACAAATTTCGTTTCAATCCATACGCTATACAGAGTGGAACAAAATTTGATGCACAGTTTCTTAGAAACAAAATTAACTTTTTTAACCGTTTTTTGTGCTGCTTGTGTCCTTGTGTTATCTGTGTGTTCTTGTCCCTTTCCCTTGAAAAAGCCTTTTGCGAAAGAAGGCGAAGCGTCGGGGCTTATTCTAACTTTGCACCTTGTCAGTAAAGTAAAGGAATTTATCTATTATTTTCTTTTATTGTTTTCCATTAGAAACAGAAGTTAAGAACCCACCCACATGACGTAAGAAAGTTTTTCCGAGTTGCTTTTTGGGTTCAAACTTGAATTTTCAAATAGTTTCACCGAAAAAGCTAAAATCTGGATTTTTTACTATATACGTTATTTTCTGTTTTTGATGTCGGTGGTTGGTTGTTTATCGATGTTTTGTTTGTTGTTTTCTTCCTTCGTTCTACTTTTGTTCTTGACGAAAAACCTTTTAGACGTTAGTAAATAATTGATGAGTCGATTTTTGAATGTG
>JAQIWH010007275.1:0-11676 GCA_034695005.1 Cryptops parisi
CACCACTTTTCCATAGAAACACATGAGGAAGTGGTGCGGGACTTTTGATCCAACCTATATTTTCATCGAAAGGCAAATTTCCCCATTAACATTCCTAGAAATTGGGAGAACGGGGACAACTTCCTTTGTAACGATGATGTAATCTTTTACACATCATTTCACCATGTACTACACTTTAAAAAAAAAAACCCAAGCAATTAAAAAGAAATATAAAACGATCATAAAAAAATATATCACATAAGTATTATTAATAAAAGAAAAACCCGAACTTTAAATATAAAATTTGGATATTGTCCAAAATGAAATATCTATTTACACGTGTTCCTTTTTTTAGGTTCGAAAATCTAGGCTTACAAAAAAAAAAATCGATCCACAAACGATACGATAATGATCGAACCCATTTTAAACTAACAATCATTCTGAACTTTTTATTTCAATACAAAACATAAATGCAAATTCGGAATGATAAAATTACAACCCTTTAACACCCAAGGTTGGGAGTTTACAACGATAAGGATGGTTTTAATGCCCTTGATCGGCTGCCAATGGCAGTAGTAAAATTACTATTGGCCTAAAAAACTCGTTTTACACGGTTAACTCGCTAAATTTTGTTTCGGTTCATAAATGGATCACATTTAAATGGTTGGTGGATCAGTTAATTTGAAATAATCATACTCACTCAAGTTAAGAATGGAATTTCCTCAGAACAATTTTTAGTTAAGATCTATCAGCTTCTCACTCGGCACCGGGTGTGATGTAATAATGCAATGCGTCGAGACGACAAAGATACTCGTCAAATGAATGAAAAGTGAAAGATAGTTCAAAAGAAAGCGCTGTTGATGCAAGTTTGAGAGTTGGTGTTGTAGTTAGACACAAGAGGGCGACACGTACCGAAGGCATTTTAGGAGCATGAATACCGAGAATTGCAAAATAAAAAACGTAATCGTTTAAAATGTGTAATGCAAAAAATTCAACATAAATAAAATACTGCTTCGCTTTTAACTGAAGAGTACCATAAATTTATAATATATAAAATAAAAACATAAAAAAATAAAATATAAGAAAAACTATCAGCAATCTACAAAATTGCATAAAATTCAATATATACGAATTTTGAAAGTCATAAAATTTTCAAATGTATAACTTTATCATGTATGAAAGATTTTAATATATTTAAAATTACATATGAAAAAAGTATAAATTAATAACTTACGCTGCTTTTGAGCATTATTAGCATGAAAACCGTCCAATGACAGTCGACGACTCTTGTAACTTACACAGAGCTCACACACAATACTAGTGGAGCCCCAACGCGATGCTGTCAATTAATAACCTTTTTGCCATAAACTTATTTTTGGTTCAAATAAGCAATTTTCGACGGTATTCCAGAAGTATAGCTCGGTGGTACTCCAAATGCAACAACCAGATATCGACAACTATCGACCTAGCGAACTACCACGTTAAGATTTTCAACAGTTTTTGTGCCGAAAGATTTCAAAGTGAACTTAACTATCGCTATGAACTTGTGAAAGTGAAAGTTTTATAATTTAGTCATCCTCGTCATGATGCGACGATTTCAGCCGAGTCCTATTTCTCTGTTATTTCCACAAGGGTTCTAAAAATACAAACCACACTCGATCTTCATGGCAACACGAGTGTTACAGAGGTTATCTTCGCAACACCCCTCAAACGCACATTTCTCTTAAAACAATATGTAAAAGCTCATGTCATGTTACTAGCTGTTCTGTGTCAACAAAAAACAATAATTAATTTTGAACAAACGCTCGTTCTTAATTAGATGTTTAATGACTGCAAAAAAAAAAAAAAACCCACTTCATTAGAACAGTTATTATTCGAGAGTCTAAACGGAATTTTACAAGCACTGAAACAAAAACAAACAAAAAAGAAGGAAATCCCTTATCAAAATGGGAACACGCCAAAAAATAATAAAATTAATAATTAATAATACAAAATAAAAAAGTATTTAAAAATTACGAGTCCCAACGACTCTTCTTTCTCTGTCTCCCACTAGATGACGACGACGACGACGAGGATGACGTTGGCGGCGGAGGTGGTGGCAGTGGTAATGGTAGCGGCGGTGGTGGCGCCGGAGTCTCCGGTTCGGATTCGACGAGCGGGGGCGGCGGAGGCATCGGAACTAAAGGACTCGATCCCGTGACAGTGCTCGTTTTCATCGAGTTTTCACCCAGCGCAGCGCAGAATTGCTGTTTGTACTGTGCCTGTGAGCAAAAACAAAATAAATAATCCACCTTCGCGTGAACAAGTTTACATTGTCAAAATAATAACACCATTTGGTTTCGTACTTGAAAAGCTGCTTTCATAGCAGCAATCCTATCGCTTTGAGGACCAGATTTCGCTGGTTTCGGTAAAGGAGTATGATGGGGGGTGTCGGACTATGGAAATAAATTCAAAAAGATCAGTTACAAAAAATTATCCGCTGTTTACCACGTTTTGTTGGTTAGCAATTGCAATAGCCATTACCATCGATCCCATTCCGATGGCGGCGGGTACCACAGGGGCTCCCAGTCCGGGTCTTTCTTTGTAACCAAGTCCGCGGCCACCAAAGTTGATTTTCTTACCTTTGCCGCCTTTGAAACGACTCTTTCGAAACCAAGCGGACTAAGGAAACGACGATTGAAATCATGATTCATTGACATCTTAGCAAAAAACTCGACCCCACGAGTCATCGGACAAAACTGTTACCTGGAGGGCAAGTTCCATCAAATCGGAGGGAACGGGTTGATTGGCACCTTCCAAATTCCTAACCAAGTGACCCGCGAATTCTTTGTCTTTGTCCGTAACTAAGGTGTATGCCGTTCCTTTTTCTCCTACAAAACAAGCAGCAAAATTTTTTGTATGAATCATGATTACCAACTCATTATTATGACAGAAAATTGGCACTTTTAATTGGTTGACCTTTGTTTATAGTCCATTTTAATCGCTGTTAAAGATGGATAGGTCAAAATATCCAGACTATAATTGAAATAATTGACAAATTCAAATCTACATTTTCTCAACCTATCCATCCTGCAGAGATTAAGATGGACCATACCCAAGGGTCTAACTGCTAACCAATAAAACCCTTGAAAATTATTATACTAACCGGCACGTCCAGTTCTTCCAACACGATGTGTGTGTGTGTCGATGTCTCTTGCGATGTCGTAATTGACGACGGTCCTAACGTGCGGGATGTCCAAACCGCGAGCTGAAACGACAGTCCACTTTGTCAACTAGAAATGTGTGAAAAACGACATACAAACACGAATTGGGTGAAAAGTAACCTGCAACATCGGTAGCTACGAGAACTGGAAACTCTTTCTTCTTGAACGACGATATGACTTGATTCCTCTCGATTTGATCCAAGTCACCGTGAAGTAATCCCACTACGGGGAAAATAAAATTTAAGAACAAAAACCAATATCTGCAATTTTTAAGCAGATACTGAGAACATTGAGCATTGAGAACAAAAAATCCAAAAGCAAACCTTTGAAATCTTTTGCCCTGAGATTATTGGCCAGTTCGTCGCAGTTGGCCTTTTTGGTGACGAAAATTAGAACGCTGCCTGTCGACGTCATCTCGACGAGGCGGGACAACACCCACTGCCATTTGGCAGGACCAGCAGGCATGACAAGCATGATTTGCATGACATCTTCGTTAGCCTAGACGAGTTGATGAAAAGGAACCCAATTTGTACAGCGTTGACGCACGGGAGTTTCGAACCAACGCGGTAAATCTCACCTCTCCGACATCACCCTGAACAACGCGAACGGGATCCAATAAAATGTGCCTAGCGAGTTTTTCGATCTTCTTTTTGAACGTTGCGCTAAAAAGCAGTGCTGAAATAATAAAAATATCAAATGATAAAAATTCATAATAAAATTATAACAAATAAATAAAATTCTAATAATTTATAAAAAATAATAATAATGATACAAATGAAGCAATTCATACTTTGTCTATCGGGCCGAACATGATCGCAAACCGAACGTACTTGTGGTTCTGCGCAAAAAATAAGTACAAACAAATACCAATGTTTAACAATGAACACCACCAAAAATTTCATTTCTAGAAATTACAAAAATGTCACCAAAATCTTACCAAATCCCATGTCGAACATGCGATCGGCTTCATCAAGAACGAGGAACGTCACTCGCTGGAGATTTGTTGCTTTCATTTTTATTAAATCGATTATCCTCCCCTATAAACGTGCAATACGTGTATCATCAATAAGTAACTAAGCAACTATGTTGTAATTAGCAGTTGGTTTTTGAGTAGGGTCCATCTCAAGTCTCTGTAAGAATGGATAAGTAATTTAGATTCTAGGCCCGACTAGAATCTAAATAATTGACAAATTCAAATATACGTTTTCATAACCTATCCATCCTACAAAAATATACCAAGGATGAACTTGCTAATTAATACGACTCTGCTCAACTATAATGATGACTAAGTAACATGCGATCGTTTGGTTTGACAGACACACTTACAGGTGTGGCGACGACAATCTCAGCTCCAGCTTGCAAGTCTTTGGATTGTTCCCATTTGCTACCTCCACCGTAACAGCAGACAACGTTGATGTTATACACTTTACCAAAGCGTTTAGCTTCCGTGTAAATCTAAATGACACAACGAAAAAATCACTTTACAATAGCAATATAAAAGTCTTGTTTTCATAATACTACCCACACAGACACCAACCTGTTGCGAAAGTTCTCTCGTCGGCGCCAATATTAAACCAATGGGGCCATCAGACATGGCCAGCTCTCTCTGTAACACACAATTATTACATTAACTGAATGAAATGTTAAAAAGAAAAACTGCTGCACCCCGTATTTCCGAGTCGATCCATTTCAAAAACGAACCTGATCCATTATGTGAACGAGCATCGGCCAAATAAACGCCGCCGTTTTTCCCGATCCCGTCTTTGCAATTCCGATGATGTCACGTCCACTCAAGGCAATTGGAATGCCCTTTAAATATCAATTAGCCAATTCATTCATTCATTTCATAGAGCCGTGACAGTTCATAAACCAGAAACCAAACAAGTTGGTAACACCGAAAATCGAAAGGACATAAATTTAAAAAACGTATTGGTACGTTAAGTGCCGCCACATTACATTTCGCACCAGCCAAGTAGCTACGTAAAACCTACCTGGGCCTGAATAGGTGTTGGCTGTGTGTATTCGGATTTGCGTATTGCTTTGATTAACGGTTCGTCGAATCCAAAATGAGCAAAACTTGTGACCGGATTAGGTGGCGACGCTCCAGACACCTTGATGCCGAGTTTTTGCCTCAACGTTTCCACTTCCGCAGGGTCGAGCTGCGAAATTTCCTCGTGTTCCTCGTAGAAATTTTTCTCAAAATCGACGTACTCCACCGTCGAATGATCCATCGGTGGAAGCGGATCGATATACTGCAACCAAAAAATACAACGAATCGTACCGACTGACCACAATTATAAAAATCAAAAACCCAAGTATCGACCGACGCACTTTAGATTTCGGAGGCGCGACAGGATTGCCGTCTTCGTCGTACTCGAGCTCGCCGTCGCTATCGTCGTCCAGCGGCAATCCCGCCGTCGGGTTTTCTTCCATGTACCGATAATACGATTCCTCGTCGTCTTCTTCTTCGATGTCATCACGAACGCCCCTTTGGTAAAAGTGAAACAGCAAAAAAATCATCTCATGTTTTGATTTTTAAATTCTCCTTTTATCATAATTTTTAATCGTCCTATGCGTATAACAACGTACACAGGATATAATCGATCAATTTACTTGTTGATATTATTATTATTATCAAAGATAAAAGGGGATGAATAGAATAAAATTTCCTGACAACCGGACTTACTTTGATTTGGTCGCACTCTTTATTGTCTCTTTCTCTACTTGTTTCTGATGGAGAGAGAGAAACAATAGTTAAGTGACCATTCAACATGAAGTGTTGAAGGCACCTTCGTTGTTCTATTAAGTGGGAGGAGCAATTATAATATAAAATGATGATAAAAATTAATAAAGTGAATAACAACAGAAACCAACTTTAAATGGCACAAAATTGTTTTCCATTTTTTAACCATGAATGAGAAACACCAAAATAATTCTATGAAAACTAACCCATTATTAATTATTGCCTTCATAAAAAATAAATATTATATATATAGATATATAAAATACCAAATATAATATATTTATCCATTACATATAAAATTTGACGGTAGATAGACTATAAATGCAAGCTTTGATTAACTTGACACTTTTTTTGCGTCAACCTTTACAAAGTAGTGAATTATTTCAAAATAAAATCTTTCATTTGCTTTAGTCATTAATAGGCCAAGTGACATCCTAAATAAGAATATACAGGGTGTTCCAGAAGTCTTGGTGCAGTTTTCATTTAACTAAACTTAAAACTACGCCAAGAATGTTTGGGACACCCTGTATATATTGAAATGCATTATTTTTATGTACCTTGTTTTCCACAACATACATGAAACAACGACATTCAAAGTTTTAAATTCTACATTCTCGTCATAAAAAATTCGTCCTACAAAATTTTCCAAATTGATTTCTTATCTATATTATAGGCAAAGTATTAGTTCATGTATTTTATACCGAAATAGATAATAAAATAAAATACAACCATAACATCTTTAAACCAGCCTCGATTCTTCTTCTAATACAGAATAATGTCGTCTCAAAAAACCTAAGCGTAATAGGATCGATTTCACGACACAAATTACCCACAGAGCTAGTTACAAACAGCTTTGTAACTAGCTCTAAATTTTGTCTGTGAAAGACACCAATTCATAGCATCTTGTTTGTCACTGTACATTAAATAAATGAGAGATACGTTTTTTTAATATTTAGAAAATCATAACAAAATTAATACAGTTATCCATAAACAAGATATATATATACACAACACCACTAACGATACAAACCTACTAACGCAACTTAAAGGTCTACCTCAATTCCGGCCATGAACGCATCCAACGGATCTTCTTCGCTGTTCGATTCCGACCCACCGCCGTCGTCTTTTTCCCCGTCCAGCGCGGGACTTCCCGGAGCGGGAATGTATTCCAAATCCCGAGCCGAGTTGGATCGTTCGTCTTCTTCCTCCTCGTCAAAATACCTGTCCAAATTGGAGTTTATTTTTTTCAATAAATGAACATGGTGAATTTATACAACTCTCTCTCTCTCTCTATATATATATATATAAATAACCATCTTACTCTTCTTCATTTTTGGGCCTTTTACGAGGAACACCAAAACTAGCTGCCATAGCATTTTGACTGATGGCCGTCAGCGCCATGTAACCGTGTTTGGTCAAGCCCGATGGCGGACCGCTCGGCGGGGTCGAACCGGACTCGGCCTTTTTCCCGGCGATGGAGAAACCGCCGAATCCGAAACCTCTCGGTTTACCATCACCTCCTTTGTGGAACATCGCGTTTTGCTGCTGCTGCTGCTGTTGTAAACTCTAGTAAATATGGCCAATTAATTAATTGCTTAAAATTAATAAATTCAATTTTAAACAATGGTTTCATTGATTTAAATTAAATTATTTTTGGCTAGTTTTGCTTTTCATCAACTTCTACTTGGCTTTTTCGTTTAAAATTCGTTAAAATTCGTTAAAATTCGTTTAAAAGATAGTTTATATGAAAAAGCAACAACTGGCCGATTCACATTTTACTTCAAGAGAAGAAATGCTCCTCCTTACTCAAGAAAATAAAGATCCCATGGTTCGCTGTTATACATAAATAAAAACACATCATCGACCAATGTTTTTGTCATCGGACAATGACTCGTTGATTTTGGCAAATTTTACAAAATGTCCGTCCAAAATGTCCATTGGATCGAACCATTGATTTATTTATAAAGCTCTAAAGCACCGGAAATTTTCATTCACTCCAAAACCCTTTATGGACCCTACAAACTTTCTATTTTCATGGTGTAATAGACGCACATTACAGTACATAACAAAAATGACACACTGGTACTTGTGTATTAAACACCAGCCACTACCATGGGGTTGTTTTCAACTACCTAAACTATTGTCTATGAAAAAGTGATGGTGGCATCCGTATCTGCCTATACCCATGGACGTGCGACATCTTCCTACCGGTGACTGGTGCTTAAGACACAAGTACGTAAACACTTGGCGGATCCCACTTTGCAAAAGGCAGATTTGCAATTCAGAAATGACTAATAAAATAGACAAAAACATCGGCTAGGTAGGAATAATAAATTTTACAATTTTCTCAGACGAGACGCACCGACCACGAGATCTTCATTTTCTTGAGTTAAGTGCCGAGAATTATTCACTGAAAAACCAAAAAATAGTTGGTCCAAAATGACAATAACAACACATGAATAAGATACATCAAGTGTTGTCTTTGGCAATTTAAACGACCCAAAAAATCCCTCTGTTGAAGAAATGCAACCATTGCAAAACGTGTTTCATTTCAGTCGCTATTGTCTTTAGACTGAATTTCTTTTGTCAATCGTACACTGCTGGTTACAGTAACCGACAAGACTAAAAATCCACGGTGAATCACTTATTGAATAAACACAAAATTGGATACGAATTACAGCATTTCTATTATAAAGACATGGTTTTAAAAACGGCAGTACTTCCTTCCTATAGTCAATTGACATCGAACTAGTTACATTGGGTTAAGAAACCAACCTAACTAATTGTCAGTTATTAATACTTACTTTTTAATCGGTAACCTGATAAATCAATCAATCAACGTTGATCAGTTTCGTTTATCAATACGATTAAGGAATAAAAATTAAACGGTAAAAATGTTGACAAGTGCCATCTTCTCAAATCTCGATGGCTCAATATTGGCCAACGCCAAAACCTGAAATTAATACCACATTAACAAAAAAACAAAAAACAAACTATATGTGTAGTTGCTAATTTTATGCAGTTTTTGATTTATGCAATTTTTTGAGTAATTTGATTTAATAGTTTATGCGATTGTTGAATTATGTTTTAATCAAAAAAGTGTTACATTTTAATACTACTATCGTCATCTAGTGAGAGATTTTTACAACCATTACGAGTCATTATAATTGCAGATATCGCATGATTAAGTCATCCAGTCAGTTTAAACTTAGACGAACATTTAAGCGGGACTGCCACGTTCGTCTTTTGTTCTTTGCCGTTGCCACGCGCTCAATTTGCTTAATATAAAATAATATAATATAAAATATTTACATAAAATATTACGCTGCTTTTAGACACACATAGAAAGTTGCACAAACATGACGGTAGAGATCGCTAAAGAACAGTATATAGTTACATAAAAAAATCACGCTGTGTTTAGACACACATAGAAAGTTGCACAAACATGACGGTAGAGGTCGCTAAAGAACAGTGAATATTTACCATTAAACATTACGCTGTGTTTAACCAACATACAAATAAAAAGTTGCACAAACTTGACGGTAAAGGTCACTAAACAGCGGCAAATTTAAAATTGGAAATCAAATATTTTGTAAATAATAAAATTTTATTATAAAAAAAACATCGGCTGTTTAAGGGATATAAATTTTGTTTATTATATAATATAATCATAGCAAAATATTTAACAAAATAAAAAAATACAACTATATTCAATAATATTTTATAACAAATGAATATTTTTTTTATTGATTTAATAGCATTAAGTGATTAATATAGCTAAAGGCGCAGGTTTTACCCCAAGAGCAGCTGTGCGTTGTTGACATCTGGTAAGTGGCAACGATACAGTGAGTGATGATCGTCTAATCAAAAAGTACCCAAAAAGAGTATTAAATGTATGATTTGGTTTTTTTTCCTAACCTAACTTGCAAAATAAACTCATAACCAAGTAGCAACACTAGAGAGGTGAGGCGTTTAATCGAAAAGTGCCATTTACATTGACATTTTTTGTAAGGCTGTTCCAAAAATCATCACTTTATTTGTATTTATTTATAACATAACTATTCCAACTAAACTATTTCTTAACATAACTACTTCAGTGCATAACTATTCAGTTCAAGTTATACAGGCACTCCTCGGTTAACTACCACAATCTTTCTAAGAGGAAAATTTTCAAAACATACATCCATATTAAAAATATATATTATTGAAAACTTACAGTATTTAAGTACAAAAATGAATTGAAAATATTTAAATTAACGTTAAACCATAACACTAAAAAATACAGTGCAATACAGTTAAATACGTGAAATTTTATCTCAAAACAGTTCAATTCATTAATTTTTAATATTTTTATTAATTTATAAATTTAGTTAAAATAAATACTTTTATATCAATTCTTATTCATATAATTTGGGAAAATAAAAAAGAAATAGATCAAAGTACAATAAATAAATTTTTTATTCAAGTCAATAGCAAATTACATAAATATCAAAAAATAATAGTAAATCAAATTTTAATAATTGAATTACAAGTGAATTAAAAGTCTTATATACAGCACGCAAATTCGTAATTACAAATGATTAAAATGATGTTTTCAAATGGTAACACAATTTAAATACAAAATCCACCTAACAAAAAGGTAGTTAAGTTAAAAACAAAACATTTTAAAAATTTAAATATTGATTTGAAAATATTGAATCTCACAAAGAAATTTATTTTTTCCTAAAAAATTTACAAATTTCCACAATTTTTAAATTAACTAATTTTGTACATTATAATTAAGATGTAATATACAAAGACAAGTACATTTTTTATTCAGGTGGATGACAAAATACAAAAAAATAATTGTAGTGACAATTTTATTTGAAAAACAAATTCCACTTGAGATTTTATTACAAAATGAGATAAAATTTAAAAATTCACAATTTAATTACACGTAATATAAAAGATAATTCAAGTTATAAAACCAAAATATTAAACAAAAGAAATTTAATTACAATTTGCAAATTGGATAAAATGTCGAAATTATATAACAAGTCATATATATAACAAATATAGTATAACAAATATATAACAAATAGTTATAAATGAAAAAATTAATATAAAGTGAATTAAAAGTCACAAATTAAAATTCAAAGTTATACAATCAAAATATCAAACGTACAAAAATTTATTGTTGAAATCTTGGGTACCTACAAAAAGTAAAAAATAAACAAAATTAATTTCAACTTTTAACATTGGGTTGATTGATCATTTCCCCCGTTTGTAATTTTTGATTAACATGGGTGACGTTTAGACCGAATTAAAAAAGATACGAAAATGATTAAAGAACCCAAAAGTGTCCATTTAAAAATACCAACCTGATTTTACATATTTGTATAACTTAAAAATTAAAACGATTATACGTATTTCATTAAAATAAAGTTAAACTACTACAATTAAAAAACTACTATCTTCCGTGAGGTTTTCCCGAACGTAGTCTTGCAGCTGCAAAAGAAAACTATATTAGAATCAAACACTATCAATGTTTTACCTTACAAACTATCTTAAGCCTAAGAAACCTGAAAAACAAACTATTAGGTGCCTGTGAACTTACGAAAAATACAAAAAACCGAAGAATAACGCGATTCCCGTGACACTTCCTACTTTGGATGACGGGAAAAGCATCCCAGTGACAAAGCTAACCGTTGCGCCCAGCCGAGGTTGGATTTGACACGTTGACACCTACTTACGCTTGTCAGGAGGAAGAAC
>JAQIWH010007276.1:0-11674 GCA_034695005.1 Cryptops parisi
TATAGGGAGAGAGATAAAGAGAGAGCCGCTATATATACTGTACGTACGTACAGTATATTTCTGTATGATATATGCATTTAATTGGATTGAAAATATAAAGAGTATGTTTAAAAAGCATTTTTAATGTACGTGGTAGGAATGTACTTTATACGTAAGTCACAATATACTCCACTCAATAAAATGAAACAATTTATTTGAATGTAAACTTTTTGTTTTTTTCAATAACTACACTACTCTCACTTGTAGTGTATAGGACAAATCACAAATCAAATCGCAATACGCTTTAAGTCTAAAACCCAGCTCGGCGTTTCAGAAATCGAATGATTCAAATCCAGTTACAAATCATCATCAGCGAACGAGACACACAACACACAAACGTCTAAAAGGAGCTTCGCAAATTTTTCCTCACACTGTATCTATGCAACCAGCCGCTCTTTTCCTTATTCGTTTTCTCGCCTACTCCTTGTGTGTCTGCCTCTTATTCCTCCATTTTATTGATTTTCGTTTTACGTTAGGCTAACCAAACGACACAGAAACCAAAGCGTGAACAAGCTGTTTCTTCCGGGACTAAAAATCGCCCAACGCCTGAATATTGACGACTAATTCACACCGAGCGAGCAAACTGCATTTACTTGTCATTTACTCCACCCCTCACCACCACCACCACTACTACTGTTATTACTACTACTACCACTCTTTACTTCGCTTCAAAATGTGAACGACAGCCGGACGAGAAATCCGAATAGCAAATTAGTCAATGAGCTGTTTCTTCCACACTGATACGGTTACTGTACTACCCCAATGCATCCAACAACACATTTCGAGATTTTTCACTCATTTTACTAACATTTTCACGAGTCTTTTTTCCGTTCTTTTTATTTTATTTTATTTTTGGTTTAAGCTATCTTTATTTTTTATTTTTTTTTTGAAATAATTTTTTTGAAAATAAAAAATGCTAATTAAAGTTGAATTTTGAAGAGTTGCCAGTATGGGTGATTGAAAAAAAAAGGTGTTTAAAAATAATGATCCTTATTAACCACTAATTCATGTGAAGAGAATACAAAGAGCCGCTTTAGTTGATTTTTCATTAAAAAAAAACAGCCAGTTACTTTAAAAGCTTGTTTTTTATAGACATATATACATATTCCTGAAGATTTGAAAGGAGAATTCATTATGACTAAAGTTCATCTAATATTAATTTTAGGTCCTTACATATCCCAACCACGTAGCATACCTTTAACAAAAATATATTCAAAACCATAAAAATTAGAATAACAAACTAACGAATCAACAACAAATTAATATTTTATGTTGATTGATTAAATAAATATTTAACAATTTTAATCAATTATCATTTTTCGTACGTAACATTGAATATTAAATCGTTATCATAGAATAACCCAATTGGTGATTTTGTATACAATATTTTCTAATTTTTAGTTTTATTTTTATTGTTGTTTTTTTTGTGTTATAATATATAATCATGTTTTTTACGTATCACGTCAAAATGTCGTAGTAATAATTTCGTTGACAAAAATCTCGTGGCAAAAATGTTGTTGTACACATTTTTGTAACATTTTCATTTGTTATCATCTGTGCTGACTCGATAATGCTTACAGGAAACTGCGTTAGGTTAGGTTTGCTTACAGGAGACTACGTTAGAGTTTAGGTTAAGTTATATTTTTTACTGATTTTTTTTAACGGTAACATTTTTTATGGCGACATTTTTATATTGAGACATTTTTGTACCGCGACATTTTGTCGTAGATTCGTTTTTTGTTGACTACTGTGTCGAAAAATAAACTAAAAATAAAATAAATTTGCTATTCAATTGTCTACAAAAATTTTTTTTAATAAAGTTGACCATGCTTGAAATTTGTATGTACACTGCAGCTCAATAATCCGAATGTGGTGGGACCAATCCTACTTCGGATAAATAAAAATCGCATAATCCGAAATTTCAATGTAAATGCCCGGTTTGGTATTTAAAAAAAGCCAACAACGTTCTATTATTTAAAAACAGTGGACATTTAATAAATAACATGTATGTACATTATTAGCTTACAATCATTTGTTTGACAAATTATCCATAGCAATCGATAATGTCAATGATTTTTCAATAACGTAAAATGTACAACAACTTTTTTATATCGAAATTACATATGTTACCTAATTCGGATGAACCGGAGTTTCGGATAATCGAGTTTTTAATCTATATAACTAAAATAGTTTTCACGTCTGTCTGTCTGTTTGTGTGCAAACAGATCGAAAAAGACTTAAATAAATAAAATAAAAAATAGAAATAAAAAAGGAAAAGATAGAAAAAGATAAAAAAATAAAAATAAGTCAAATATTAGAAATCCCTCTTTTCTACGAAGTGATGACAATGATGAGAAAAACCAAAAAAAAAGTTAGTGAATGAAGAAAGATGGAGCGAAAGCAGAGACTTGCTCATAAAACACATCGTCTCATCACGAAAAGTAAAGGGGAGAGGAAAAAAAAAAGCACGAAAAAGAGAGGTAACTTCAGAAAAAGGGGAGAAAAATAAGGGAGTGGGTGTTAGAATAAAGAAGAAAAAAACCAATCCCTCCAACCCCCTCAAATGTCTGATCGCTGCGTCAGCCCGTCACAAACCGATACCACCTGCGCACGATGGCCGAAATTTTCACATTCTTCATCGGTCGTGGAAGGGGGGGCGCCACCGTCGCAGTCGACCATTGATCCGCCTGATTTCTATGCTAATAATTAAATTTTCATTTTTATGGGTCGTTCAGACAGAACGCCAGCAGATCCCTTCCTTCCTTCCTGCGTGTCTTCTCATCCTTAACTTTCTCCAACCCCCAACCCTCTTTATTTTTTTTTTTGGGTACTACTCTTCTTTCTCCCCTTAGTACGGCTTTTTTTTTGACACCACTTTCTTTTTGTGTCTGCAAAACCTATAGACACGCGAGTTTATTCAAACGAGAAGAAATGTTCCTATTTCATTTTTCACCTGCGTTTTTTCTTTTTTTAATAAATGTTTCCATCCATCTTAGTAATCGTTAAAACTAAACTGTAAAAGTGAAATAGAATTTTTGTTTACAATGGAGCTGAATATCTTCAGCATTCTAATATCCGATACAATTAGCAGGAAATCCTGTATGGTAGGATGTCATTTCTGAGAACGTCTTTGTAAGACCACCTGGTTTATCAGTGGCGCACTCTGTCGGAGAGTTTTCAAATCACAGTTTTCAAGTTAATCAACAACCGGAAAATTTTAGTAATATACAAGTAATTAAAAAAAACGGTGCTTTTGATAACCTCGTAATTATTAAAACAACACGTGAAATTTTTTGTCTGTGTGGCTTAAAGTGTTTATTTAGATGGATCGGTTTTATACTCTCAAATGGTTGATAACATAACGAAGTAGTATATAAGTAGTAAAACTATATATATAAGAAAAAAGCATTTATCTTTGTGTATAACAATGTCTAATCCTGGTGGCTTAAAACGGCTTAAAATGTAGATTTCTCGTCAGCAAACATTTTTCGAAAAAAAAGAGGACCCTTCGTGTGACAAAATCTTCGAGTTCACTGGACATTGGTCCGTCAAAGTTTGATACAACAAAATGTTTCACGACCCTACTCTATGTTCAAAATTTCAGCTTTGTAGGTCATTGGTCTACTAAAAAATTGAAGCGTTTATCAAGCTTTCCAACATAAAAGAACGCATAACTTCAGCTCTGACAGGCTTTCCAGCACAACACAGCGAATTGCTACATTTACAACTTTGTTAGGCTTTCCAACATAGCAAGGCGAATAGCCACATCTTTTTCGAGTTTTCCAGCATAACACTAGGGTAGTTAACTTACCAACTATTGAATATCTAAGGTTCTATGTAAGTAATAAACTAGTAATAAAATAAAATAATTACGTTTACATAAAAATAAAGGCAAAGAATTTATATACAGTATAATTAAGACACGCTCAGCATCATGGTCATGTTAAGAAAAATTAATCCATCTCTTGCATTAATCAATCAACCACTAGTACGCTGTGGTTAAAAAATTAAAAAGCGGAAAAAGGAAATTAGAAATTATAAGTACGGTGATTAATATACTGTACTAACAAATTATTATTTTTATATTAAAAAAAAAATTGAAACAAAGTGTTTATGTATAATTATAACATGATCAATATACACACGATAGCAGCTCATGGTTATTTATAGTGAAACGTACATTCACTTGCAATAATAAAATGCTAGAACACATTGCGGTTGCAAAATAGTGAAAGTTAAAATTATAAAAATAATTCAATAGTACTGGAGTCAAAATTGCATAAATTTAATGCATATATGAAATAAAGAAAAATAATGATAAATTAGTACATGATCGGTTTTGGTAATCAATACCGTACCCAATTCGCGCCATGTATTGTAAGGTATAAACACTACTTTGTTCGAATTCTATTCTTATCGACCTAGAAGTACTGTATAACCCTTTCATTTTTCATGCCAGACAAAAAAAAAGAAGCAAAAGAGGGGGATGAGTCGGAAATGAAAATCAACCTTGGCAATGACCGACGAG
The DNA here is from genome assembly GCA_034695005.1 of Cryptops parisi. Classification (NCBI taxonomy): domain Eukaryota; kingdom Metazoa; phylum Arthropoda; class Chilopoda; order Scolopendromorpha; family Cryptopidae; genus Cryptops; species Cryptops parisi. The sequence continues at coordinate 4,568 of JAQIWH010007276.1, forward strand.
AAGCTTCGTGCAAATGGAGTTATTCCACCCTCGCGTATGATTTTAATACAAGCTCACTCACTTGGCTTCTTCTTCGGCATCCTTGCTAAGAAGGGAAAACGAGAAAAGGTGCAAAATGCACGAAAAGAAGACAAACCGAACGGAAAAGGAATGTAAAATTCGGGGAATGTTAGCCCCCTCTTTTCGGAGTCGGATCGAAGGAATTTATCATAAACGACCTCGGATGAAGTTGAGAACATATCCCAACCACCCCCGCGGCGTTTTTTTTCTTCTTTCCGTCTGCTTTCCATCACACAGTAAACGACGACGTGATCCATTTTCGCAGCTCCGAGAGAGAAAAGTTCAAGTTTGTATTTTTCTTTCATCAAATGGGGTTCGCAACATAAATGAAACCCGATGAAAAGAAGATTAATACCAACATTATCATACAAAGTGAATGAAACGTGCAATAATACAAGGCGAATTATGTGGTTGTTGCGTATAATGTGTCGACTTGTTACCTACGTCTGTGTTCAACGATGCTTATGTTTAAACATAGTAGACATGAACATTACTCTTGTAGATGGCGTAAAAATTAGTATCTGGATCAAAAAGTGACATGCCCCTTAATTGATAACCTCGTGTATGTGATATTACAACACCATAAAATCATCTTTTCGTATTATTTCAAAACTTACAACTTTCTCCACAGATAGAAAGAATATGATAGTCCAAAAAAAAGAAGAAGGTTCAGGCTAAAGAAGCAGAAAAAACTGTATAAAAGCACACGCAATGCATGAGATGTTGCAGATGGCTTGGTCGATGATGGCCGCTGGCTTGGGTCCCAGAATTTTTCCCATCCCCCCTTCATTCTTCCCCCTTTTGGTTGGTTGGACATTATGCATGCAGCCCATCTGGGCAGCAACAGCCCGTGATTCTGGAGCGACATCTTTCGACTTAGCAGGAAGTGTCACGAGAGCGGACAGCAAAAGCGAGCCAAAGGGGATGAAAACAGCATCCAACTCAACATCATTGATTGCATTAAAGAAACGGAGAAGAGGAGAAGATCATGGAAACGCCATGATTTCGAAGAGGAAGAAAAAAAACAAAAACAAGAAATGCTAACGGGAAACGCAACACCCTTACGAAACTGGATATAGTGAGAAAGACAAACATGTTTGAACACGTATTTAAAAAATGCTCGTAGTAGTTTGATCGTTGTTAATGTATTGTATATAATAAACACACTATTCTGTGTATGACGCTTGAAATTCACGTGGTATACCATAACGAAAACGTATATGAAATATCGTAGAACGAATGTCCTACTAGTATGATTGTGCTGTATAATATTACAAGTATCTATTAGGGTGGTCTTTACAATGCGGAGGGAAAGAGAACAAAAGTTTTATATTAGGTCGGGACACCAGCTTATCTTGTTCCAATATTTTTTCCAAAATTCATAACGTGTCTTATCCATTTTTTCAAAACTTAAAAAATAAGGATCATCCTAATAAATATCTCGAAACAAACTAACAAAAAACTACGTCGTATCTCCAATTTTTATGTATAATCTATTGTACTAATCCAAGTATATAATGTATAAGAACAGTGCAAAGTCAATTTAATGTCAAGAACAGTACACTGCCATTACTGTTTCTATAGAGTACAATACATGCGAAATTCAAAAAAATGATTCAAACAACTTCACGAATAACGTCAAGCATGGTAGCAAATACACCCAGCGGTGATAGAAAAACAGAGTTCGAAAAAAAAAAAACCTTCAACCCTATCATTCCCAAACAAGCAAACGATATTTTTTTTGCCCCCTCCTTCTTCTTACCCATCCCTATCTCCTTCCCCCCCCCTCTTCTTCTACTACACTACCACCTGCATCTCTCATTTTCCCTTTCGACCACTCAACATCATCATCCTGGGAAATGTTTTCTTCGACGCTCGCCATTTGAAATTCAGTCCCTTTCGGGAAGAAGCTTTTCGATCTGCGACTCGAGGCATCTCTAAACCCAAGATGATGAAATCGGGTAAAGAAAAAAACATCTTATATATAAATATATAGCTATATATAAAAAAGAAAGACGAAGAAGGTAGAAGAAATACGAAAAAGCTAGAAGACGACGAAGATGCATCTGTTCGGCGCCATAGTTATCGTATTGGAAATGTCTGGGTTGATCAATAACAGATTGAAATCATTGGGTCGCTCAAGCGATTCCATTTTTATGCTAATCCAATGCTTTGTATGCCTTCTCCATATGGATGGTGGTGAAGCAGTAATCGAGCTACCAATCTCTTAAGCTTACTACTACTTACTATCCAAACCCCCTCGTTCTTTTGGCTCGCATTACACACTAAGTCCACTGTATATTTCTTATTACTCAACGAAAAGAAAAAGATTCGAAACGATATTTTTTTTTTCCTGAAAGATAGGAGAACGATGGATTTACTTCATATTATATACATCTTTTTTTTATCAAAGAGTTTTTCTATTGTTATTTCATCGCATGATCAATCTCATTAAAAAACGAAAAACCCCTTTGGCTTCGTTAGGCTTCAAATAAAATTTGCCTCCCCCAATTCGACATAATCAGCATTGCTGTCGCACTAGGCGATCCGATAGATTTTTTCCCAACAAATTTCCCCCTTTTTCTTCTCCCCGTTACTTTTTTTTGGGAGAAAATATTATTTTTTTTTTTCACCAAGTCAACTTCTTTATATGGTTTGTGTCTTTCTTTGCATCTTCGATTTGGAGGAAGATTCTAAAATGTGTTACGTTTAAATTGAAAACTGCCGGAAAAAAATGTATTACGAAATTTTGGCGGAAAAAATGTAATGCACACAAAAAATAAAATAAAAAATCTAACAAAAAAAAAACAACCTAATATGGAATACTTATATCTTGATAAAATGAAAGAACTAATATAAAAAATATCACCTCAAAGCAGAAAAAAAATGTTTGTTTAAAAAAAATATGTATATTTAAATTGGATCTTGTTTTCAATTGCTAGTTTTTTCTTCAAATAATTTGTACATGTTACAAATTTGAATTTGTATCGAAAAATAAATTGCTAAATAATAAGCTAATACAACTAAAATAAAAGGTTTCAAATTTATGACATGTTTAAAATGTAAACTTTAATAAAGAAATGAACACTTTTATATTACTATATAAGAACAATGCTATGGAAATATATAACAAATTATTAAAAAAAAAACCTTGTTGTAGCTGATATAAGCCTAAAAATAACATGACATAATCACAAAACCAACGAAATAAAGTGCAAAGAAATGTTATTTTACCCCCCAAAAAATGACATTATAGTAAACCACGTAGTTATACTACAATATCACTAGTAAGTAAGCAAGTCGTACGACTTTACCGTCAGTATAATTTATTGACCTAGAAACGTACGACTTCAAGTGTTGATTGGGCAATGTCATGCCTCGCACCCGATTGACCAATATTTGTTTATCGTAGTTATGTCAACTGAGGCTTCAACCTCAACCTACGGTTTTATAGAGTAGACTTTATTGGTTATTCCAATAAATTCATAATAAGTTCCTCATTGTTATAAATTGAAGAGCCTGGTATAAAAGTGTGTTAAATAAAAATCTTACAATTTCGAGAAAAACGTGTTTAAAGGACTTCCCTTGCTATCTATTGACTACTTCGCAATTTTTGGATCAGTATCTTTACACGTATTGTTGTTTTTTTCTCAAAATTATGCTTTAGGAAGGTAGAATTTTACCTAACACATTAATACAAATGCTTCTAGGTCATTTTTGACAAAAAATGTTAACTTAACACCCTTTTAAACCAGGCCTTTCAATTATGTTTTTTTCCGTGGATTATCTTACACTTGGCACAAATTACAGTGAACATTCATAAACTGTATATTTCAAAACGTTCAGAGCGTGTATGTATATATTATCCTATATTACCGAAAAAAGCCTTGATTCGTGTGAAAAACTAACGATTGGTGCAAAAGGAAGCGCCAAATAAAAAACAGAAAAATACAAACAAAGGTGAAATCTTCAATAAAGCAGTGAAATGAAGCGGCAAAAAAGAGTTAAACAGGTAGGGTTGAAAACATAAGGGGATATTTTCTCTCCTCACCTTCTTCAATCTGAAAATGGGGAAACGTGCGAAAAAGGCACCTTTCCTCGAGGCACCGTTTTAACTTGCTCAACTTCTTTTTTTCGAGATATAGATTTCAATTTTCCACAATTTCCCTGGCAGGCCCTCGAAGCAATGGCTTTTGGCTACGAACCCCTTTGCTTTTGTGGAAAAGGCAATTTCACACTAAATAACTCCTAATATACCTCATTCCACGTTAAAGGTAATAAGAGGGATGACGACGCAGTCGCCTTATGATGAGAAACCAAAGAAATACAAAGTGAGAGGGGAAAAAAATACGAAATGTAGATAGCAACAAAAAAATAAATATCCAACAACACTACCCCTATCCTTTCACCCCCAACACACAAACCTTCCCATTTTTCGCTTTTTTATTTTCATAGACACAAGCGACAAAATAGCTATTTTGACTTTTTTATTTTCTTTCCCCAGGCTCATTTTCTTCATCTTTCCCTTCATGTCACACATTTATAGCCAATGAATTGCCTTTCATTTTTGCACTTTCTCCATTTCCTAACAGATACCAGCGTTCTCTACTACTTGTATCAGAAGCCATAATAATTGATAGAAACAATATTTGATCTCATTTGTTGAAAGAACCAATCGACGACCGAAATCCATTTCATCACTATAAAAAAACTAATAATACAAAAAAATTGATGCTGTGCATTATAACGCGACATAAACTTTTTGCTCAATGTGCTTTAGTTTCAATTTCGCATTGAACATTATAAGAATGCATTTATTTTTATTCAATAAAGTGTAAGTGTCATTTATGGCAACGATCAAGATTACAAATATCGAATTTTAATTTCACGATTTCTCTATATAACACACACTACAAATATATCGTAATTAAATGAACAATCAGCAAAATGAATAAAAACGATTGTTCCACAAAGTCTAAATATTGCTTTCCATTTAGCACCAACTACAACGAGCAACAGACCAAAACCCTAAAAAAGTGTCATTCGTCGTCTTAATTCGAGTTTTAAATGACTTGAAAAATAAAATTTCTGGCATTCTAAAATAGTGAGTTTTGAAAAGTGCCTACCTAACATCAACAAAAAAAGCTATGAAACACCAGACTATAAAAAGGCCAATACTTTAAGATTTTAAAAGCATCCATAAGCTTAACAACAATTTTCGATCAACTCGTGTTAATAATTCATCTAATTCATCAACGGTACTTTGTGTTTTATGGTTACTATCCATTGCTTTTAACACATGAAACTTGGAAAGCGCCTTTTCGATATCCCTAGAGTAAAATGCCATAAAAAAAATTAAGTTTTTCTTTCACCGTAGAATATTGTTAATCGAAGGAACACATTAAACGTATATATTTCAAGGCATTATAAGATAGCGATAAATATCATGTAAGTTTCTTCAACATTGTACCCCTTTCATAGTCAACATTTTCTTTAAAGCACTATTGCACTCGGACATTAGCTTACGTTACGCTATGAAGTTGTAAACTAATAACAGAATAACTTATTTTCAATACACAAAGCAAGAAAAAAAAATTCTCGATTCCAATTTAACACTTTGTCATTGTTTCACATAAACAGAATTTCATACCCCAACTAGCATATACAATGTATATAAAAAAAATTCGAATGTAAGGAAATAAAGTTCATTCTAGTCACATAGCGATAGTTTTTATAAACCTATATTTATAAACCACGCTTACCCCTTTTCTTTAGCTTTTATCACTACTGGAAATCTATAAAAAAATCACAACTTCTGTGACCATCTTTCACAGATCAAAGTCTTTTCCGGGAAGAAAAAAAGGGGGTTAAAAGAACAAAAAAAAAGAGTGTACAGCTGCTCTTCTTCCCTTCGTCTTAAAACCAACAGTTCCCACTATCGACGTCTTAGTGGTCGCAAAACTTCCATTAACCAACAGCACACAAGGGGGTGATAACTCTTGTTGTATATGCAACCCCTTTCTCTACGGTCCAACAACACACGCGTAGTAGTAGTAGTAGTAGTAGTAGTGGCATGTCACTGCTGTGGGACTAACACGACAACTGCTAAACTCTACGCCAAGACCACCACCATTTGCTGTAGCAAACAACAACAACTCTTCCTACTCTACTTCTTCTTGCAGATTATGATACACCGGCCTCTTCTTATCAGCATTAGGCGAAAAACATATCGACGTTGGCTTCTGTGGTTAGCGTCTACTTACAAAAGCACCTCGTTTTTCTCTTTTTTTGGCTTAAAACACAATAGCCTCGGCCTCCCGAGAGACTTTAAATTAACCAGAGTGCCGTGACAAGGTTCCAAAAGTTCTTAAACACAAGGCCGGGACAACGGTTTCGTAGATGTACAATCACTATGCACCGACTTTTCTCCTTTCATCGACTTAAAGGCTTGGCACATTATGGCTTCACGACGCTTTTTTTTTCTTCTTATTTTTATATGTATTTTTTTATTATTATCATTATTATCGTATGTAACGACTACCACTTAAAATCGAACGACATAGTCTACGAAAATAAAGAATGTATAAAAAAAAAGATTGGTTAAAAAATGGTGGCACCATTTTTGGGTAGGAAATTTTCTAAACGTTCCACTTAATGTGGCCGATGCATTAACGAGAATGTAAATTTTCTCCATGGGGATATCATCGTATTGGAAAAGTTTTTCGGTGCGGGGTTTGTTGTTGGGCACGTGCGTGTCTAGTATATTCATCAAACCATCGATGATGCTGATGCCCAGTGGTGTCGGTAAAACGGGTGTCAACTAGTCTATTCAAGCGAAACAAAAGAGATATTCCTACTCGACAAACGCGAGAAATCTCATTAATGTCAGGTTGATCCGACAACTGAACGTGATTGATAAAGATAACATAGTTAATATGTTATTTATGATAATTTTAATAACCTTTATATAAAAAAAAACAAGAAAATGTTTATGAATAGAATTTTTCTGTGTTGAGTAATACTGTTGTTTTATAGTTTTATAGTTGT